>DWGR01004685.1:0-10944 GCA_018247715.1 Heliconius burneyi
CGAATGAAAAGTAGAAGTTTGGCAACGCTTAGTAGTATTTTTGTAGTAGTATGTGTATGTGTGCGTGACACGAAATACAGGTATGGAAAAAAATCGTGAAATGAAAAAAAATCCTACGTCCAAACTGATGAGGCATCTTGATAAATTTTTTTAGCTCCGGGTTTGAAATATTTTACCCTATATGCAGTTTCAGTAAAAGAAGCGCTGCCTCTTCCATCCTGTATAACCTAATATTTTAATAATTTTCACATTAGCAATCTTTGGTGCTTTCTGAACATATATTACATATTGAAACAGGAACGTAATTCAGTGTATTAAGTAAACAATACAGCAGTTAAAGCAGGCGAAGCCGCGAGCAGGTTGCTAGTTATAATATAAGAATATTATCAAACTGGTCTTTACTAAATATATTTTAAAGTAAGCCGGCAATGATTAAAAACAGTGCAAAAGTCAAAAATAGACTTAACGAAACGTTTGGTTGTTGTTAAAAATATTTCATAATTAGAACAAACCATAAAAATTGGAAAAGAAAAGTTATATAATATAATGTTTATAATTAAAACGAATGAAATAAAACAAATGCATAGTGTTTGAAAGAATCCAGATTAGATTTAAATTTAATTAAGAACTCGTGATTTCACTCGGAATGGTCCGATGCGCTGTAATTAGGTTACATTCTGTGGCACGCTTTTGATATTTCTCACTTAACATCTGGTGTACAAATATAATTGTTTTGTATTAGTTTTGAGATTTTGTCTTAATTCTTGTTTATTTTTTGTTTTTGAATGATTATATTTTGTAAAGTTATAAGAACACTTGAACGGTTTCCAAGAGATGTGGGTTCAAATCCGACTGAATATATTTTTTTAAAAAAATATTCTAATAGTCTTCTGTGTCCGTAGTGTGGAACAACACTTTTATAAATTGAATATGTATGTTATACCCGTATATTTATTAGATGATAAGATGTTGCTTAGTTCTGTGCGGTATCTAAGCAAATTTGTTCTTTTAAAAATAATAAACCCAAAAATACAAATAAGTCGTCAAAAAGTTATATCACTTAAGATACTACAGAATAAAATCTCGTTAATTTATTTACTACACTTTGTAACTAAAAAAATGTTATTTAATCAATGTTATTTGTAGGCGTCCAGTAACATTATACAAATGTTTACTTTTGATGGGGAATAACCGTAAAATTTGTTATACTGCTGCCCCTTGTTTATTGCCGGAGTAAATATTATTTTTATACCTATCATAACAGTGGCTTATCAATAGACATCGTGCTAGTCGCCGTGACTTAGTGGTAAGTCTGGATGGATTTCTTTTATTTAATATGTAGCAAATAGGTTCTATTGATTGATTAGGCAATAATAGAAAAAAAGACGATCTTAAAAATTTTTATTAGATTGTTCTGGAAAATAAAGAATCTTTTATTTCCCGTTTGTTATTTTTCATATTCAATATAATTAATCAATTATTATTTAGAGTTTATTAAACAAATATTATTAAAATATTTTTTGTCGTAGCCAAATTGGAAGACAGATAATTTTACACAGTACTATTTTGGGTTCAAATTCAATTTGAACACACACAATAATTCAATTGTAATGTGTCCTTATTTTATTTTAATTATTTTTTACCTTATTCCACTACCCAGAATGCACCATCGAAGGATAAATGAAATTAAAACTATATCTTTTTATCCAATAAAACATCGCTATGTTAAGATATAAATCTTATATTTTGAATTTAGCCAGTAATATATATATATATATATATATATATATATATATATATATCGTTCACCTAATAATGTCCGTAAGTGTACGGCGCCTACACAGTAACTCACTTAGCGCGACTGTTAACAAGCTCTTAGACGAAATCAATATTACGTTTCCATTCCGTTACTTTTGGATTCAGGTTAAAATTACTCATTTCTTATGAAAATAAAATAACGTTAAGTTAGTTGCGATGGTAAATAAAATGTCGAGTTGTAAACACTTGATATTTCATTATTCTTTTGAAACAATTGCTAATGAAAGGCTCTATTTATAAAAGAAAAGAATTTCTTTTTAAGTGCTTTCTAAAAAAATGTTTATTTAATTTTGCCTGTGCGTTGTCTGTCAGTCCCTTAACAACGGAAGAGAGTTTTTGAAACACATAAAAAAATTTTTTTTTTATGAATTATGTGGATAATTATACGAGTACATTGTTTTATTCTAATATTCCACTTCTTCATTTTAGTTAGGATTCTTAAATCTTAAATATTTTGGGAATCGAAAGTTACCATAGCGAAGAAATGAAAATAATAAATATTTAATTTCCTCGAAATCGAACACACGACCTGTGCCACGACCGTGCCTCTGCGCCACGACTTGCCTTATATAATCAGAATCGTTACATTTATGATCCGAAATAATTGTAAAAACCTTGTTCAAATTATTTCTATAATTTCAAGATAAGATAAGATATATATATATATATATATATATATATATATATATATATATATATGGTATATTTACCTTTATTCTATAATTTTTCAAAGAGTTTGTAGATAGAGGATTACTTAAACAAGATCTCATTGTTTTATATTCATTACCAAAGTTAAAGAGGCCAGTCGTGGGGGCACAAAGTGTGACTCTAAGCACGACTAGTTGTGGGTTCGGTGCCCACTCGGGGAAATGTAATATGCATTTTAATTTATCTTCTCATTTCTTCGCTCTGCTGCCGAGACAAAGCGAGGCGTTAAGTTCCACCACTCAACACGCAGTTTCTCCAGAATTCGGTGGAAAGTGGGGAACGGAGTGTCTTAACTCTTCACACTAGGTTTCCTCTGCCTAACCTGCAATGTGTGGGATACTGCAAAAAGCTGATAATTATTGATTAAAATAACGAATTAAAAAAAAACTATAAATGTTAAATATTTAAGCAAAATAAAATACGACAGATAATGAAAGGCTTATACAGATAATGAAAAAATTTATTAAAAATGGCTCAAAATCTGAAATGGAGACATGACTTTTTTCACCGTCACGTCATCTTGTCAATCTCCACAGGACACTTGGTTAAATTATAAAAGTTATTACGGGGTTACATTTGTTCATTCATTTGGTGGTACATTTCCCTCCGGGCATACCTACTGACGTATCTAGGAATTACATTTAATTAACACAAAACTTCTTGATTGTACGAATATTTTGAATATTTTTGTTGTGGTGCTGTGTTGAAAGTATTTAAGCGGGTTATACTATGATATTTGTATATTTTGATTGTTTCAAAAACTTTTATATTTTTGAGGCAGTCATGCGATGGTAGGGGTTCGATTACCAGGGGGTGTGAATGATGAATGATTTTTATTTCATCGCTATAGTAACAAGACAAGGCGCAGCGTTGAGTTCCACAGCTCAAATGTCTTGGAAATTGAGGAACGAAGTGTCTTGTCTTTCTATATGCGGGATACATCGTGAAGCTACAGTAAAAAAAATACTTTAAAGTTATACATGCCAAGAGTAATTTCCTTCATGCTCAAAAAAACTTGAAAATAAGCATACTTTTAAAGATTCTAAATTTCATAATTTAGGTTACTTGAGGCCATCAGGGCGCAGTGGGAATGTGTCTGACTGGAAAGGAAGTGGTTGTTGGTTTAAATTCCACTCGCGTGCTTTCAGTAGGGCGGTGAATTCCGCCACCAAATATACAATGTCTCGAATTTGGGCGGAAAGCGTAAGCGACTCCGTTTACCACTTCCTGCTAAATGGGCGCTAAATTAATAATATAATTTGTATACTATTGTTAATTAAAAAATTAAGAAGTCCCATTTAATATATTGTTACTTAAAACTCGTTAAAATTTATAATGCGTTTAACTAGAGCGGATTTATAAGAGCGATCAGTTTCATTTTGAACGCTTCATTTTTAAGGTAGTATATGTTATTACTTTGTTCTGTTATAGCCAGTGGCGATACGAGTATATATAATAATAATCAGAATTTCTAAGCAAATATATTGTGTATTGTTTTAACCTTAACTACTACTACTAGTAGTAATGGTCGACTAACATTTTTGAGTTAATAAGTATTTAAAAAAACCTACTGGTTGTAAGATAATTCTTAACAAATTTTCTTTCTTTACCTCCATATTTGGATTTTTTCATATTCAATACATTCGCGCTTATATGTTTCTTAATATTGTTTCCGTGATATTATGATTGTGGTACTTTAACCCTTAAAAGTGACTTCTGTCTTCGAAGAAAATGAAAAATCATAGATGTCACTAACCCTCTTCGTTAATAAATTATAACCGCAGTTTAAAACGAACAGCCAACTCATTTACGAGCCGATAACACTTTGATAGATGTTTTGGCACCGAAACGAATTAGTTAGAATGAGTGAGTGATAATTGTTGCTTATAGTTTTACTTGTCATATCCTTTGACAGGCTGGTTCTGACAATTCTGTCTTATTTTATTTGTTGATACAAAATATGTATTGTGGAATTGTTTTTGAGTCCTTTTGTTTCTTAGTGTACTATAATACAATAGCTTCACGTTTTTTTGCCGGCAGAAGAAACCTAGTGGCCTTAACACGCATATCATGCCATCAAAGAACTGGTGTGTGATAGAACCAGGACGTCAATACTGACAATCTTCAGAAGTTACTAGTTAACAATTCGAGTTCCGAGAACATTGGATAGCACTTTGTTTCACTTGGTGTAGAAAAGCGTGTTTACTACCTTTTTTAAGCTATTTATTTTCAAACTAATACAATACAGATAGATGGACACTATCCTTTTCATCTTATTATTATATTTAATTTTTTATCAAATATCTTCATATCACTCTTTAAAAAAGTTCGCATATAGCTGTAAGCAGAGGGAAACCCCCACACACACTAACTAGGTTTCGGGACATTGCGTATTGAGTGGCTGAACTTAACCCCGTGCTTTGCCAGATCTAGAAAATAAAATAAATGTAAGAATAATTAATTTCCTCAAGTGGCAATCGAAGCCACAACCCTCACGTTTCCAGCCAGACGCGATCCCGCCATACCACTTCGGACTACAATAACTAATACACCAAAACGAATTCTTCAAAACTTGGCATAAACCACACGCGTCACTCCCAAGTATTCGACCTTTCACAAATTTGAATATGTATCTTGGACTAAAGCTGGACACCCACAGATGTAAACAACCTGTGCGACATTAATTATTTCTGTTCCACACACCATTACGCGTCCTAATCTTAACTAATAACCAAGTGTCCACTTGTCGTCTGTGAGACATCTTGACCGATTCTCATTTCCTCAATTTTTGTTCTGATTTGTTCTGAATATATTTTTATTTATATTCAAATATTGTACGAACAATTTGTTATTTTTCAGTTTGAATTTCAGTTGTCGATCTTGTTTTATTTTTGTATTGATGGATTGCGTGTAATGATCATATTATTTGTATAGAAATATGTACTAACAGATTTTACATCTATAGTAAGCGGAAGAGTTTCTTTGAGTCAACGACCTAATCTTAGAAACTGCTGTTCAAATTAAAAAAAAATGTTTTAAATAGTCCATTTGGCACGAAAGGCTATGGACTAGGGCTTTATTGTACTACGTTAATATCATTTCAACGTTACAAACTTGGACATAATGCTTCATCTATTTCCGTTGGACCACGCGGGCGAAGCCGCATATAAAACTATTGTTATATCATAAAATAGAGAAATTTGTTTCCTGTTCCTTTTGAATAGAGAAGAAAAAACAACTAGGCAATTCTTTTAGCACTTACCACAGTAGTTTCTTGTACTCGATACTCTTCATTTCAATTTTTAGCTTACAAAAATAAACATTTGCCCAAAATTTGTTTATATAAAAGAAATACGAGTATATAAATGATATCGTCAGTACATAAATCATATTTTTGGAGTTAATTCCCATTTTAGTTAATATTTATTAAGTGCTGAAAAACTTGATGAATGTGAGTTCCGTCACAAAACGGGCAATATTTCGAAGCTATTTTTAGTTTTCCCCGCATACGTTGCGAAATACCTTAGAACAATTTTCTTTTAACTTGTATCAAAAAGTATACCATCAAATTTAAGAAACTGAATTTTACACTTATAATAATTGAATCACCATATAACTTGTTATATGTAGATCACAATAATATGGCAACATCGAGCTGATCTGATGAAGAAGCCTGGACTAAAATAGTAGACTCCTTCAGAGGTTACTAATACATCCATCCATTTTATATTTAAGATTGTACGATAAAATCATGATTTTTTAAAATTTCCCTTTAAGAAGAAATGAATGATTTAATATGTTTATTTTCTCGCTTTTGTAACAAGAAAGTAATTTTGTAAAGGGCGGCGTTCAGTTCCGCGACTTTACACGCAATGCAACGCACGCATTTCCGCCAATTTCCGCAGGCTTCAGCTTCAGGCTTTGCCTCGTTACCAGATCGAGACAATGAAAATATTAAATATTTAATTTTTTCGATTGGGAATCGAACTAGCGACTTGTCACATTTACAGTCACACACTTGTGCTCCAGTGTTAAAATTGGTCTCAGTTAATATATTTTTTATCATAAGTAATACAATTCTTACTTTTAAGAATACAGATAGCGATCTCATCCTGTGTTTTTTATCACAATTACAGCAAAGTCATCAGTAGAGACCATTTTGACTTATCTCCCCTAAAATCAGATATAAATCTGTCTAGCAAACATCCGATACTTCAAAAGCGTCACTTTTCCGTAGATTTGTAAGAATTATGAGAATGTAAGGAACATTTTTTTTTATATTAACCATATACTACAAATTACAGTATACTGACTGCTTCAAAACCTCATGGAAATTTTCCTATTATCTTTTCAGTTTCAATAATGTTTTATTATTGATGAATTGATTGACGCCAGTCGTGGCGCAGGGGCACAAAGTGTGACTGTAAAACAGACTGGTTATGATCGAAATGGAAATATAATTAAAATTTAAATTTCCATTTCTTCGCTCTGGTGTTGAGGCAAAGCGCGGTGTTGAGTTCTGCCACTCAGCACGCAATGCCTCCAGAATGCGGCAGAAAGTGGGGAAGGGAGTGTCTTAACACTAGGTTCCCTCTGCCTATCCTGTGGGATACAGCGTAATAATAGAAAAATAGATGGATTTAATATAGGTTTCCTCTATCTACCTAGGCAGGTAAAGTGGTGATACATAGATATATTATAAATTATATAGGCATAAAAATCTTTTTTTTTATTGATGTCTGTAAATATTAATATTTCATACAAAATCTATCCCCTAAGCTGGATTTGAATATACATTGTACGTACATTTTACGTATTTAGTAAAAAACTAGGTCATTTTTGCGGTAAGCAGAAACAGAGATAATAGTAGAGACAATCCACTCTTCGCTTTCCGCTCGAATTCGAGACACTGCTCTGTAAATATTAATATTTCATACAAAATCTATCCCCTAAGCTGGATTTGAATATACATTGTACGTACATTTATTACTATTATTCAAAATTTTTAATAACATTTGTCCAAGTATCCCATTCACGTTTGTTTCTAATATTATCAAAGGACAAACCTAATATATAACCATCACCTACATACCAATACGTATCTCACAAGCAAAGTCACGGCCAAACATAGTTAAAAAATAATAATTCTAATGACATGAATCATAAAAAAGCCCATAATAATAATGTTTTTTTCTGTTTAAGTAGTGTATGACAGGTTGGCACCGACCCAAGTGTTTGATGTCCAGCAAATCTAGGCGAACACCAGTATTAGTTGTCAAATGTCTTCGTTCGTGGAAGTCACTTTCATTCAATTCTACGGTTTAAATGAACTTATTATTTTTAAGAGTTTTATTTGCTAATTAAGAATGGAAAATAAAAATTTAATATTAAGCGAGTTTACAATCTTAAAATATCCACTTTTGTCATATTTTTAATTTTTTCCATACAAATCGTATACTATATATTTTTTATGTAGTAAATAATTATTCTTCAAATAATTAAGTAAATTAAATATTTTTTAAAAGCTAGACTAAGCGCCGCCGTGTAAAAAAATCTATGAAAATTGTGTAAAGAAATGTATTAACAATAAGCCCCTCTACCTACCCTGCTAAGGGGAAAAAAGCGTAAAGATATTTGTTTTATTTTGTAAAATGTTATATTTATAGTTTGATTTAATGATTTTTTCTTTAATATATATAACAGCTTCACGATGTATTCCGCATACAGCAGGGTAGGCAGAGGAAACCTAGTGTTAAGACACTCCCTTCCCCACTTTCTACCGAATTCTGGTGGCATTGCGTGCTGAGTGGCAGAACTCAACCCCGTTTTTTGCCTTGACATCAAAGCGAAGAAAAGAAAATATAAATGTAAATAAATATTTTACTTCCTCAAGTGGGGATTGAACCGACAACCGTGCCGTAACATTCACACCCTTGTGCCGCTGCGCAACGATGGCCTCGAATAACGGCCTCGGTAATTTCTTTTTATATATATCACACCTCTACATACACCTTGTTCCCCTAAGTTATTAATAGCATTGACTTTTTAGTAAGTGGGCGTGACACTTAACACGTAGGTAACTGACGCTTTCTTACTTTTGGCAGCTAATTTAAAAAAAAACGAAATATGAAACCTAAATGAATAAGTTACATTTTCAATTTCTGAACATATGGCCAGAAATGTCATCGCATCATTTGACCGAACAAAAAATATCAACAAAAGTCATTAAGCCTTGGGATGGTTCTATTATTATCACAATCACAAATAAAGAAAAATATTTATTGCGTTAGCTTATTTCCAACCGAAGGAGTAACATCCTATTGCTTCATACATTGACTCTCCACACATACTCTTACAACAAGCCTAGTAAATAATATCTAGTGTTACGACACTCCGGTGTCTAGTTCTCGTCCTAGATAACTCAAGTGCATAAAGCAATGAGGGTGCTAGCATTAGGGGAATATTCCTATCTGTCACACTATAAGACCACTTGGTCCTATGTGTATTACACTTGGTTGCAACCCGTCTGCTCCCTGGTTCCACTGCGCCAGGACGGCATCAATATTCTAAGGTGATTAAATTAATGATAATAATAGGTATTTAAAATAAATAAAAGAGCTTTTGAATGATGAATGAATCTATGAAATATTGACCAAAAATTGAAAACCAATTTTTAAACCACACTAGCTACAAGAATAATCCAAATGTCTGCCTCATATTATGTGTAATTAATTATTTTTATTCCTTGGCTTTGGTAAAGGAAAAAAAGCGGCGTTGACTTCCGCCAATTCTTGAAAATCTTGAAAATTAGACGGTAAGTGGAGAATGGACTGTTTTAACACCAGGTTCCTTCTAACTACCCTACAAAATGCAGTATACAGAATCTAAGTAACAAAATAATATTGATGAACAATGAAAATAAAGTTTCTAGTACATACGTACGTATTAATGTACAGTTAATATTGCTCTATATCTCGTAAAACAAATAAAAGGTTAAGATTATTTAATATAATATAAAATACTGTAAAACTAAGATCCAAGGACGCGCACAAAAGGCTAAGTGAACGACACCCACGCAGTGCATTTTATTCTACGTACATCATGACCTTTAAAGTTATACGAGTAAACTATTACACTATTTTCTCAGTAAGTTCTCATTAGATACGTGTTTTTTGTTAAATCTAAAGTTAATAATATATTTTACAAAATATAAAATATATGTTCTAAGTAGGACATTATATTTCAAAGTATATCAATATACGAGTATAATATCTAATACTGCTAGTATTTGCCACTGATTTCATGTTGTCGAACGGAGAGTGGAGAAAATGGTGAAAAACTGATACCATATATGTACAAACAATAACATCTGCTTTGAATCTTGCATAAAATGGACGCTAACTAAAAAACTAAAAGCCATCTCATTTTTGTGGAGACAGAAATAGAGAGGTAGAGACAATCCATTCTTCGCTTTCCGCTCGAATTTGAGACAATGCGTATGCCCTCTGATATTATACTATGTGCTGGATACAACGTGCAGCTACAAAAAAATAAATCGAATACATAAAACGAATTTCATCAGATACCACGTTATAAAGGTCTTCCTTGACTTCTCAAAGTCCGTTTCCTGTAAAATTGTTATAATAATACAATTAAAACCAGTATAAGCTGATGATGATTCAATACACAGTTTTCTCCTATCGACGTGCGCAGGCGCAAACAACGCGAAAAGTAAACAGCATTACTGGGTCATGATCCAATCAATTCTTTCAATTATTCAATAACAATGCCAACGGTGTCATTATTGAAATTAATTTTTAATTATATTTATTTAAATATTTACAAGTTACTTATATTGCGAAACACAATTAGGGTTTTGTTCCATCTGAGGAAGTGGTTTTAAAAAGTAGTCTTAATTAATTTTGGTTATTTGAAGATCGGAATTAAGATATGGGCAAACGGAACAATATCTAGCTATACACTAATTAATTTTCTTTTTTCATTTTTTTTGCTTTGTTCTTTTTAAATATTGACATTAGGCAAATGAAGGTTAGGAAAAGTGGCAAATGAATTGTCTAGACTCTCTTTTTCTCCCTATTTATACGCGGAAGATGCGTGAAGCAAAGTGATTTAATATCCTAGATTGATAATCCTGTCCTATCCTAGTACAATAGTTGAACTGGAGACTCTGGACTTTTATTTGGATGTCGGTAAAAACAAAGCAAGAAAAAAATATTCAACAACCATTTAAGCTCACTCCACTAACATTGAATTCAAGTTACGTCTTTTTTAATTGCAGTTAAAATGCAGTTGCTCTCAATACTTGCTCTTCATTCTGTCGGAGTTTCTTATACGAGTACTTTGAGAGGTGACACGAATAAAGTTATTGTTATGAATATTGTGATTGCTAAGATTTTA
>DWGR01004686.1:0-10944 GCA_018247715.1 Heliconius burneyi
TGCCGGCCAGTAAAGGCAAGCCAGAGGCGGGGGATAGATTACAATTCCCCTCCGGAGGACTCAGGTCCGTGGGGTCGCCACTCCCCAACAGCTCGCCACAAGCTGCCCTGCGGGTTTATTATTATTACTATTATTTTTTGTGTTTGTATAAAAAAAGGATTAATATGTAGTGTAAATAATAGAACAATATTTTTAATTCAAAAACTTATTGTTATAGAAATTCTATCAGTGATTTTTCTTTTCCTTATAATACCAGTTAGTCGCAAATATATGTAAATTTGACACATTTAAATGAAAATTACCTTTATATTCCTATATTTTATCGGGATAACCTATATATATATGATAGGTGTTTAAAAACCATTAAGATTTCATGTTAAAAATTAAAAATACATAATTTAGAATATAATTTCAAAGTTATTACTCATTTTACGCATATCATCTCTTAAATCTCACAGAGAAAGTAGGAAGACTTAATTGGTGAGTGTTGCATTCTACTTGTTCAAAGATATTGAGTAAAGATTGAATGTCCAAGACTTAGGAGAGTCTATGATATTGTCATAATAATATATTGCATTTAAACATTTATATTATATACTGTAATATGTTAAAAATTATATATTTTTGTATTTCTCATTCGGTTCCAATTTTTTTAGCTCCACGCTATATCCCGCACATAGCAGGGTAGACAGAGGGAACCTAGTATTAAGACACTCCGTTCCTCACTTTCTACCGAGTTCTGGAGGCATTGCGTGTTGAGTGGCAGAACTCAACGCCACGTTTTGCTTCGACACTAGAGCCAAGAAAATGGAAATATAAACGTTTATAAATTACTTTATCGCATGTTCATAGTTTATTAATAATAGTATTTGTTCCTCACTTGTGAAATAAATAAGTAAAGTTATACTAGAAACTATGTATATTTATAAATGAGAACGTTGTGGCACTGTAAACCGATTGGTTGTGGGTACGATTCCCACTCGAGGAAATTGAATATTTATATAAATTTATATTTCCATTTACATACAGCGTGAAGCTGATTTTTATAGACAAACCTGTCTGTATAAAAGACTAAAGTGTATAGACAATATATAAATGGAATACGTTACCTAAGACCGTGTCCACGCACCCGTGGAGACCTATAAACGGGCATTCCACCTGTGAGTTATTGTTGCGCAACTGAAGATATGCTCGCTATATGACGCAACGCTACGCAACGTTAGTTTGCACATACCTTATGTTACATTGTTGGTATGTACATAATACTATGTATATGTTTTTTTTGTTAAAATTTGTATTTTAATCTTCTTTTTAGTTTTATTATTAATATTTTGATTCTTTCCCTTTTTTAACACTAAGTGGCTGCCTGTGAGGAAGTCGACGACTGTAAGGGCGCCCCCTGCGGGACTCCAACCTCGGTTTTCGGCCGTCGAATGGACTGGGATTACACCTATGCTACCAGCCGCGAAATGAAGTCGCGACTGGGGACAAATTAGACTAATCCAAGGGAGCTAACTTTAATTTCCGTAGTTATATAATGAGTTACAGAGATTAAGTATTTAAAAGTTATTTTCTATATAACACCTGCTTACAGACGACTTCTTACTTCGTTGACGATCCCTTCAGAAGAAGATTAAGAGAGAGTTTTTTAAATGAAGTCGCGACTGGGAACAAATTAGACTAATCCAAGGGAGCTAACTTTAATTTTCGTAGTTATAAATAGAATGAGTTACACAGATTAGGTATATAAAAGTTATTTTCTATATAAGTACCTGCTTACAGACGACTTCTTACTTCATTGACGATTGCTTCAGATGAAGATTAACAGAAAGTTTTTTTTTTTAATTTTTCAGTTGACTGTAAACACGATGTAGATTCGATTCACAACCGACAGCTCGTGGCAAAGAATTTTATAATTTAATATTAATATTTCGACGCAATGGCAAGAAGAGATTAGTCGGTGTTGTATTCCGCCAATTAACACGAAATGTCTCTACAATTGGGTATAAAGTGGCAGATGGGAGTCCCACTAGGTTCCCTTTTCCCACCCTTCTGAATGTAAGATACAACGTAGATACAAGGCAATAAAAAATATTTTTAATGAAAACAATGTGCCTTATTGCATTTATACACTCTATAATTTTATTGAAAGATTTAAGTTTGTATTTTGAAATTTTAATTACACGTAACAATAGAAGGTCGACTATAAGATAGCTTACTTAGATTAAGCAATAATTTTTTCTCATACTATAATCTTAGTTATTATGATGATATAAAAGAATAGTTTTAAATACCTTTTAATTCTTTTATACATTTTTTTTTATTTTAAAACGTACTTATTAGTTTTTTAAATGAAATATTTTTAATTTCCTTCTTTTTCTACCGAGAAATTCATCTTTAACCACTGTGGGAAACAAACCTATGACCTCTGTGTCATATGTGTACACTATTTTGTCTGTTTAGTCATCAAACAAATATTAAAGCAATGGTTAGATTATTCGAATCTCTTAGTTATTTCATAATAATAAATTAACATTTATAATTGCACCTATCTATAAAATATTTTTATCTTATTAAGGACAGACGTGCCGCAGTGGTACAAGCGTGTGACTGTAAAAGCGACAGGTCGTAGATTCGACTTGGGTGTCTCTAGAATTTCGCTGATGAAAGTAGAATGTCTCAACACTAGCCCCCTTTGTCTATACCGCTGTGTGCACAGAAAAAAAACACATATTAGAAATGAGCTGTCAAAATAAGCAAAATGCATTTCATTTTTAGTTTTATCTTCAAAGTTCATCCTTGATTGATGGGCTATATAAACTTTTGATAGACCAGCAAAGGGAGAAAAATGCATATTCATATATAAAGCGTGTCCGTTGGAATTAACGATGTTTTTGAGTGGTTACTAGCTAATAATAAATAGCCTATTAGGGCCAGTGTTCGTGTATTGATTGTGGGTTTTGAAATTATTTGTGCTTTAATTTGAGTTAATATATCAGCTTCACGCTGTATCCCGCACACAGCAGGGTAGGCAGAGGGAACCTAGTATTAAGACATTCCGTTCCCCACTTTCTACTGAATTCTGGAGGCATTGTGTATTGAGTGGCAGAACTCAATGTTATGGTTTGCCTCGACACCACAGCGAACGCGATGGTTGTGGGTTCGATGCCCACTCGGGTTAATATGTATTATAATAATGTGATTCAAAAACAAGTATCTGAGCAAGTACAGATAATTTCTCCAGTTTCTGCACAAAATCGAGATATTCAGTGACAGAACTCGTCGTCACACTTTGTCTTACCGAATTGGGAAATTGAAAATGATTCTACGCCACTGACCTGCCTTGGAGTTTTTTTGAAGTGGCCTATTAAGCCGTGATCGTGTTACTGCTAAGAGAATAGTTTTTAAGATTCACATATCTTTAACTTCACATTTCCGACAGTTTGTTATATAGTAACATTTAAAAATCACTTACTTCTTTACTTGTAATTTTTGGATATACTCGTATATTTTTATGAGATCAAATATACATATATATATCAACATTAAAAATAATACTTAATAGCAAAGTTTTAATTACAGTAAGGAAGGCATGGGGAACCTAATTAATTTTGTTCCCCACTTTTCGCCGAATTTTTCTATATATTAAGTGTTGAGTGGCAGAACTCAACGTCGGGCTGCTTACCTTGGTGCCAGAGCGAGGAAATAAAAATATAAATAAAATTTCCCTCGAATGGGGATCGAACCTGCAACCGTCGCGTGTCACATCTTAAGCTCCTGTGCCATGGCGGCAGTTATGTAAATCATTATAGAAACGTGCATAAATTAATTAATTACAATGTAAAGTACTTTATGAAAGAAATTAAGTCATATACCATTTTAGTTTATAATTACTGAATAATTGAATTATATAGAATACGTTGAATATTTTTTTAAAATAAAGTGATAATCTTCAAGAATAAATATTTAAAAGTATTTTACTAAGAAAGAGAAAGAGAATTAATAATATTGAAATTTTGTAAAGAGAATTAATAATAATGAATTTTCGCATTTAGTTTAGACTAAAGAAATAATATCGTAGAATATAAAGTCGCACAAGGGTGTGGGTTCGATTCCCACTCGAAGAAGTGACATATTTAGTTACATTTATATTTCCATTTCTTTGCTCTGTTGCATCGGCAAAGCGCTGCGTTGAGTTCTGCCACTCAACACGCTATGCCTCCAGAATTCGGCAGAAGGTAGGGAACGGAGTGTCTTAACACTTGGTTCCTCCTGCTGTGCACTTTTTTGTTGCAAGTTGCACAGTTTTGGTGCAATTTAATTTTTTATTCTAATTATTTTATATTAAAATTTTTTTTTCATATATAATAAACATGTATAAAAATTTTACGCTTGAGAAATGTAAATTAACTGGAATTTTACACGATTCTTTTATAAATGTTTAAGTCACTTCAATTCGAATATTGTTAACAGCTCACCGGTTTTAAAGTTGTCCTCGCATACTGCCCTGGATTCCAGCAGAACATGCTGACTGCACTACATTAAGCTTTCAATTATCAATTTATTACAGAATAGTTAAATAAATCGAATTTAAAGTGAATTACTTGTATTTCATTCAAGAGAAGTTAAACTAATAAAAAGGGACAAACTTAATTTTGCAGGCAGAGGGAACCTAGTGTTAAGACACTCCGTTTCCAACTTTCTAGCGAATTCTGGAGGCATTGCGTGTTGAGTGGCAGAATCTACGCCGCGCTTTGCTTCGTCACCAGATCGAAGAAATGAAAATATAAATGTTAAATAAATATTTCACTTTCTCGAGTCGGGATTGAACTCACAACCGTCGCGTTACAGTTACACCCTTGTGCCGCTGCGCCACGACGGCCTCAAGAACAAATATAATCTTTAATATTAATTCACATAAATTTTCCCTTTTCAGATTTTTCTTTTATTTGTATTGTATAGTCACATTATTCGTTTGATATTTTCTTTTTTCTTCATGGGTTTATAGACCTTCACGCGATCTGTAGAGAAATAGTCTTGACTGACAAATGAAGAAATGATTTTTCTTATAAGGGTTTCATTCTTACCTTTTTAGGTACGGAACCCTAAAAAAGATGTTTTAAATCTTCTTGATAACTAATTTATACATATAAATAACATAGCAAAAAGTAATTACTAGACGTCCAATATATGTATATACTATATAATATTCCTGAGTTAACCTTTACGATGATTATAAATTGCAAAAACATTTACAAATGTTGTTCCGGTATTTGACACATGCAGCATCTCGGAGAGAGGTCCGTAAAGGTAGGGTTGCTGCTAATCAAAATTATTGATATTGCATTTTTAGCTCTCATTGTATTCTAAGCTTTGCAGGGAAGGTAGAGAGAAGCTGGGAAAATGTTAAGACACTAGTTAAGGATACTCCCGTTTCCACAGAATTCTTGGAGCGTGTTGGTTCTCAACGTCGCGCTTTTTTTTTTATGGTAAAAGCATGGCAAACGAGCGTACGGGTCACCTGATAATAAGTGATCACCGCCGCCCACGACACCGCGTAACACCAGAGGAGCTACTAAGTGATTTGCCAGCTTTTGAGGTGGTTGGGCGCCGGAGCCCGGCATTACCTAATGCGAAACGCAGTGGCATAAAGCCACTGCTTCACGCCGGTTTTAAATGCCGGTTATTAAAGGTTTTTAAGTTTACTTAAAACCTTATGAATTTAGTGCATTATTAATTATCGATAATATTTAGAGAATGTTTATTATTTGGATTATAAAATCAAAATCAGCTTCACGCTGTATCCCGCACACAGCAGGGTAGGCAGATGGAACCTAGTGTTAAAACAATCCGTTCCCCAGTTTCTGCCGAATTCTGGAAGCGAAGAGTTTATGTACTAATATCATGTATATACGTATCAATTACGCTTCATTTATATAATACTATTTTAGAATATTGTTTTAATCTCAAAATAGTTGTTTTTCATATGACAAATTATGAAGATGCACAGTAATAAAGACCATTGATCTTCGCCGCTCCACATCAGTCCACCCGTGCCCGCGGACTACTACAAAATGTATAATATTAAATATACATAATTAATCCGATTTAAACGTTTAATTTAAAACATACAACCCTATTTCCAACCAGAGGTCACCCGATCTCGAGCGTTTAGTGCACGGCCTCAAACTGCACCGCTCTAACATTACCTAACGGTAGAACTAATAGATGATGGGGCTTAATTGATCGAAAGCTTAAAAATATTCGCCTGTTGAAATAGTAAGAGTGATGGATGCCCTCGAAGCTGAAGGATTTGATATATTCGTGATCTTCACTTAGGAGTGAATTAAAAGATTAGTTATAAGATTGCATATAAATATATTCTTAACAAATGTTAAGAAGAGAGAAGTTAGTGATAACTTATCATGTATTCCTCTCGGTAAAGAGGGCAGTCGTGGCGCAGGGACACAAGCGTGTGAAGGTAAACGAGACCGTCAATTTCATTTCTTCGCTCTGGTGTTGAGGCAAAGGACGATCTTGAGTTCCGCCACTCAACTATGCCTCCGAATTCAGAATTCAAATCAAGAATTCAGTGATAAGTAGGAAGCGGAGGGACTTAACACTAGGCTTACACTTACTTCTATCTACACTGCTACTTACGGGATACAGCGTGAAGGTGAAAAAAAACCAATAATAATTGTTAAATTGTTCTTCGACAAATAGATAGAATCATTGATATGAATCAAAATCGAAAATTGAAAAGGAATATATCAAAAAAGTTATGAATTCTACCCCATTAGACTATTAAGTTTAGACTTATATATATATATATATATATATATTTGCAGCTTATTTTAATGTCCTTTGGAAATATATTATTTAAAATGCATAAAAATTTGAACGTTTTAGGATACCTCCCCCAATGTGTAAAAATATTAAAGGTATTTTAAAAAGTAGTAAAAAAGGCTTAATTATGTTTACATAACATAAATATACTTACTACTGGTTTTATTCTAACAAGATCCTCTTGTTATAATATATCTTCTAACGATTGTGGTTATTTAACCAAACTTACCGGTAATAAAATAACGTTCACGACTAACGACATGTCACTTCCTCCATATTATAAGCCCTAAGAAACAATAAAATTTACGAACAATAAGCTTGTGGTCAGTAAGCCCTCAGACGATACTGAGATCTGTCAAGCAGAACGTGGAAGATATGAGTTCTATCAAACGCAATGTAAATTTAACCTTTATATTTAGGGCTTAAAGTTTCTATTACCTTTTAAGTTTTTAATTTCATTTGAGATGATAATTTCAGTTACGTAATATCATAAAAAAATCGAATATTAAAAATGAACTTTGTAAATAGGAGTTTAAGGTTCAAATTGTAACGTATTTTAATAAGATATAAGGGGATAGGCAACCCTTCGGTCACGGCGCGTGCGCAGGACTTAATGGGCAGGCAAACAGCAAGTCTTAGCCTACATACTCAATTAAATGCATAAGAAAGTTTAATTTAATTCTAAGATTATCATCTAAATATGAAAGAAAAATACACGTTATATAGATTTGTCTACAGTAGCCCAAACACGAACAACCATCGAAAAGTATTCGAATCGTTGTCGATACCAATTTGTATAGGAATTGAACAACATTCTATACAAATTAGTATCGACAACGATTCAAATACTTTTTGATAGTTATTCGTGCTTGGGCTACAGTACTTAGTAAAATAACGAGTATGTTATAGGTTAAAAGGGAAACGTAACGAATAAAAATGCTATGATATTTTAAATGAAACTATTTTAATCGGACTAATCGCGTATATTTATTATTATACATTTTTGGAAACCCGACGTTTCGAACACTTTGAATTAGTCTTTAAAACTTTATTTAAAATGTGTAACAATCGTGATAATCAGAGAACTTATTATGTTATGATATTGTAACTTTTAAGTAAATAAATGAAAAATTAAAAGTAATAAAAAATAACTTAACCGTTTCTAAAGACAAGATATGGCAAGGGCTAAATCTCAGTCCAGAAATAGTCTGGATAATGAAAATGGAAATATTTCTAATACAATAAAAATATATTTCCTATCATTTACAATTTTTTAACGTGATGTATCTTGCATGAAGTAAGGTAGGCCGAGGAACTCAAGTATTAAGACCTCCTGTTCACCACGATTGAAAATCGAGTCCACAGCATTTTACAGACAAATTCTCGAATTCAAGAGCAAAACGTAAAACGGAGTGTTTTGACACTTAAATACTTTTATCCTATTGATTAATAAATTAAATGAATACTAATTCAAGCGAAAAAATATTATAAATGTTTCCCCTAGACTTATTTCATCTATATAAGATTAAACAGTATTAACTTCTGGAATTAATACATAAATTTATAATTACTATGTAACGAGGCAGGTGTCAGCCATTTTGTAAGGAACGGGAACGAACTTATACATCCATTATTAATTTTACGGTTTGATGGTTTTCCTTAGGGGTTTTTTTATAAACAGTTTTATATTTCTATTGTTTTTGATATTATCAATAAGAGGGTAGAAATAATCTTTTCGCCCAAATTCGATTTCACTTCGCCAAGCAGCGCTAAACGGTAGAAAATTACTTAAAACCTTTTTTAATTAAAAAAGTTATAAATAAATACAGTATATATTCTCAGTTTTTCTGAGTGAACAATCAGCACAAGTTCATAAAATCTAACTTTAGGGTGGCCACGACTTGTTGGTCGTACTGTAAATAAAGATATTTCTAGCGACGACAACGCTTGAACCTACATATAACCTGTGAAGGAGGAAAATTACAGGCCATCAAATTTACGAACCCATATATATCACTTGTTAGATGATAAAATTCAATGCCGCACAATAAAGTTATAGCGACATTTTGACATACAGTTCCTGTTTGGTGTAAATATATATGTTTGGTGTCACGCTGATTCCGCATATAGCAGGGAACTCGAAAAGAGAAAATCTAGTGGAAAGATATTCCGTATCCATATTTTTGTATATACGAGGTGGAACTCCGTTTACCAGTTCATCAGAGCGAATAAAGCGAAAATATTGAATAATTCATTCCTCGGAATGGAAATCGAACTCACAACTGTTGCTTTTACAGAACAATATAATATTTATTATATTTTTTTTTCCTTTATTACCTAAATGTTTTTATAATTAAACAAAAAACTAATAACATTATAATTGTATCAGATACGTAATTCTAAGAAAGTCTCAAATTATGTAAATTATTTTTATAATTTTGGATGAAAACAGTCGAAGTAAATTTCTACATTACTAGATTAGTCCGAAATCCCAGGGCCGCCAGGGCTACGTCATTAGAGCTGAAATTTTGAAGACTATTAGTCTGATATGTAGTTAAGGCAGTAAGCGTACTCATTAATTTGGAAGTGGAGTGGAGTGGAGCCCTTTCAGTGGTCAAATAAAAGTACACGTCTGTCTAGAATGATTGAGCCATCGGATTGATCTGGCTGTAAGAGTTTGGCAATAATAAATATATTTTTTTAAAAATATTCTTAAAACATATTTAACAGAGTTTACTACTTCAACGTAGGTGAGCGTGTTGATTTGACCATAAGTTGGTGAGACCTCTGAAATGCTCGACTTTGAAGTTAGGGAGTACGCTTACAGTTTTAACTGTATATGTATTTATTTACTTTTACTCGTATTTCCATTTCTTCGCCCTGGTGTCGAGGCAAAGCGTGGCGTTACATTCTGCCACTCAACACGCAATGCCTTCAGAATTCAGCAGAAAGTGGTGAACGGTGGTGGAGTGTCTTAACACTAAATCTCTCTTGCCTACCCTGCTGTGTATAGGATACAGCGGGAAGCTGATTTAATTTTTATTTTAATATTGATTTTAAGGTTATTCTATATAAAACCGGTCACCCAGCATTCCAAAATTGTTTACGACTTTCCAAGCAATTATCTGATATTGATTTTGCTCTTAATAATCGATGACACTCTTAAGACGACATTTGTTTTATATCAGCTTTCTTATAATATAGAACCATAATGCATTCATGGGCGTAGGAACAGTTCAAGCCAGGTAGTCCACGCACACCCCAGAATCGTCTTGTGCCTATCCCAGGGATATTAGTATCAAGAAATTACCCTAAAAAATAGTAAAAAGCTTTTTCATCACAAATTTACAAAGATAAAGTCCAGGTCCCTAGAAAATATCTCTAGATACGCCAATGAAGGGCCATATTGAGAAGGGATTACAATAATAAAGGTAAACAATAGAAGAAGGAGCCTATAATAAATAAAAAATCTAAATATATTAAAATTTAAACATACTAATTATAATAATATTAAGTCTCTGGGATTTAAACCCACAGCCAATTTGTATTTTGTAATCAAAAGTATGCATAGATTTCATGCCATCTTGTTTTTTAAACTATTCTGTTTATCTAATAGAAATCAACATTTTTCAGTTTATAATATAAGCCGTTTTGAATCAGTAGATCTTAATTCGCCGATAAAATTTTAATCATATAATTAAGCTTTAAAGGTGTGACTGTTAAAATACATAAGATTACTCAATTCAAGCTAGCGTAGAGGCTGTCGTGGCGCAGAGGTACAAGGGTGTGACTGTAACGCGACGGTTGTGGGTTCGCTCCCCACTCGATCAAGTGAAATATTTATTTACGTTTATATTTCTATTTCTTCGTAACTAGGCAAAGCGCAGCGTTGATGTCTGCCACTCAACGAGCAATGCCTCCAGAATTCGGCAGACAGTAGGGAACGGAGTGTCTTAACACTAGTTCTCTCTTGCCTTCCTCGCTGTCTACCGGATACGCCGTGAAGCTGATTTTTTTTATAAATAGCAACCTGATTTTCATATAAGAGGCTATAGCGGCACAGAGGATGTTCTTCTGACTGTAAGCGTTGTGGGTTTG
>DWGR01004687.1:0-10944 GCA_018247715.1 Heliconius burneyi
TTCGATTAAGTTTCCCCTGTTTTTAATATAAATATAATCTAATTCATTCTGTTTTTGTGTAATAATTTTTGTATCTTATTTGTCAGTCTCATAATAATTATGTTTTTTCTTGTTACAGGTATGTAGGAGGAATAGAGAAATATTATAAAATATTATAAGTGTTTATTTACATGTAAGTCATGGTATTATATATGTTATGAGAATAATGATAGGTTAATTAATCTCGTTATCATTATCACCCTTTCAAATAGGCCTAAATGTGTTCAAGCTGTTCTCTGAAAAGTTTAAACTTTTCACGAGTTTTTGACATACCATAGTTAACGACACTCCAGTACCCTAATGTAAATAAAACCCACAATAAATGTGTCATTGCGAGTAAACACAGGAAATTGTGGCCCATAATGACCGACCTTTTCAGCACGGAATTAAGTCTCCATACAGTTTGATTAATATTTCCTCATGAGAGTTGTGGACGCAGACGTGAAGTAATTAAAATAAAATTTCTACATAAATATTCGTCTAACAATAGGCAGCGAGTTCAGAATAATAAGATAATTTTCTCTTAATCTATAATAATGCAATTAGAATTTGAAAGTAATGAACTATTAATGTCAGCTGTCAATTTGAACAGCAAAAAAAAAAGATTTAAATAAAGGCCTATTTTCTGGCGGCCAATAAATAATAATTGTTTGATATCCCTTAAGCTCACTGGCCATAAACGTTTTGCGGGTGTCAATAGTTCTATTGTTGTTGCTCTATTTAAAAAAAAAGATTAGTTATTTGATTTTTCAATGAAGGAACAAAGACGTTCTATTTTTAAAAATTCAAAGTTGATTGCGTCATTCGGTACAAAGCGTTTTGTTTGGATGTCCGTTACGCACATGTTAAGATTCATGTTACATGTTATGCAAGAAAAGAGTGGTTGAAATTATAATAGGAAGTGCTCCATAAGAAGTGATTTTTGTACATATTTATTTTTGATTTGGACTTGAAGGAATAAGATAGAAAAACCTGCAAATCGTAACTAATACAAATTCAAATTATTATTTATTTAAATAGACTTATATAAGCACTTTTGAATAATGGAATAGATATATAAACAAAAAGCTACCACCGGTTCGGAAGGCAGTTCTGCTGAGAAGAGCCGGCAAGAAATTCAACAGTATTATTTATAATTGATTATGGCAAAAAAATATTACACTATCCCGCAAAAGTGTTTGAGTTACCATATTTAATTGGCGCTAAACACACAGACTGAATATTATTGATTGCTTATAAAAAAAGAAGGTAATTCCAAAGAATTACGTTGATATTTTATTTTGTTTAAACTCTCATTGAAAAGTAAATTAACATAGGCGAATCGCCTCGCTGGCTGAACCTGTGACGCGCTGTGAATAAAGCTGCAACACTATTGATGGCCATATTTTCATACAAAGTAACATGATGGTGAAATTTATAGCAATTTCTTTTTTGTATGGAAATTCAGGAATATTTATGATACATCATTATTATCATGATTCATAACTAATAGTGCATAGCTGATAAAAAAATGTAATTGGTGCATTATAGAGCAAGTGTTACTTTATTTTAAAGCAACCTTTAAGTAGAGTTAAACAAATCCAGATTTTTTCTCCATAATTTTTCCTGTACCTAATATTATATTTAAATAAAATATAATTTCTTATATATATATATATATATATATATATATATATATATATATATAAATATATATATATATATATATACCAAGTTTTCATTAATATAAATGTGATTACTAGATTTCTATGACACTAAAAACATATATACGAAGCTGTAAAGATAATTTAAGTGAAAATTACTATCTTAAGTGTAGTATATCAGTAGCTACGCAATTAAAGTAGTCCAACAAACGATCGTTTTATAGTTCTTTTATGTCCAAAAGCTGTCCATATTTTAGACAAATATTCTTCAGCACATGTTGACCCCATTGTCAATACATGTGCTTCTAATGCGAAACAAATGTCGTTATATTATGTAATATTATTATTTGTAAGAGTTAAAATAAACATTTTTTTTCTGAAATAACTTTTTCTAAGCTTTTATTGATATTGATGTTGCTTAAAATCAAAAGTATATTTTACGTTCATTTATTGTGTTTTAAGTAGTATAAGACTAGTAGTTGAGTTGAGGCAAGTAATGGCGCAGGGGATCAAGGCTAAGCGCGACAGCTTGTGGGTTCGATTCTCAATGATTTTCAAAAAAAAGAGGGAATATTTAATATTTTCTTTTCTAAAATTCGGCGGAAAGTGGGAAACGGAAGTGTCTTGGCACCAGGGTCCCAGAGCGAAGTAATAAAAAAATCTAATGTATAAATAACAATTTTAACGAAGACACATCCACATGTTACCATACAAAATGACAAAAATGAATTTAGTCCATACATCTAAAAGATTAAAAGTATGCATTTGTCATTGAGGACTCTAACAAAGGAACTGACGTACACACAATACAACACTTTCACATTAACTTTGAAGGAATGATGACATTTAAATGTAGACCGCATGAGAATACTTCGGGCTGTCATCGGCTTGAGTGTATTCCATTTTAGTTAATAAGATTTATAAGAGTAGAAAAGTTATTCAGAATTTTTAATCTTATATATCCTGAGTAGGCTTATATAAATTACTTTCGTATTAAGTTTTACATAATTCTTCTAGAATATTCTATAGTAAACAAAAATAGGATGCCTGTTTCTATTTTTATTGTTTTTATGGTGTAATATATCCCTTATAACCTTGTTGTCTGTCTGTCCGTCTGTCAGGACCATTGGTCTTGAGAATGATTTGAGACTGAAATTAATAGCAAATATTCAAATTTATGATGTCTTGAACCAAACAGCAGCAAAATTCGCCGCTTAAACGAAACTTATAGGGTACATCCCGTGGGCGTACATATATGAAAATTAGCACAAAGGGAAAATTTACAATAAACATAAAAAATCGTGAGCATACGTAAAAGCAAAAATAATATACTGTACGAAATAAATAACAATTTACGTCTTGAAACTAACTTTGTCGTGGGGTACTCAACGCCACAGGGCGTCGCTACATTTATTAGGGCTAGAGCTCTCTTGTTAATGCACTTTGCGAGTCGTATATACGCCTACGGGAATAATGGCATATATAACACACACTGTAAAATGTATATTGTTTTAAGAGGGTCACGTTAATGTGACGGTGTAATCTGAGCGCCACCTTTGTTGAGGGAAAAGCGGGAAAATTTAAAAACAAACAATTCAGCTTCACACTGTATTTTATGTGTGCGAGATACAACGTGAATCTGTATATAAGCAGGGTAGGCTGAGGGAGCGGGAGGGAGTGTTATGATATTCCGTTCCCCACTTTACACCGAATTCTGAAGGAATTGCTTAATGAGTGGTGGAACTTACCGTCTAGATTTCCTCAACACAAAGCAAAGAAAATTAAATTTTTAAACATATCATTTCCTCGAGTAGTTCATACCACTCCTAGTCTATATAATAATTTAATTTTGAATAATTTCATAAATAAATCAATAAATAAATTTATAAATTTTAATTTTGAATAATTCTAGAAATAAATAAAAATAAATAATATTCATCAATGTCTATTCATTCGTTCATACATTTAATTATGACGTATATATTTCACTTGATAAATATTCTACAAATATTAAAATTGGGTATTCAAGTTGGACTATTTAAAATAGCGGTCGTTTAGAATAGTAATAATATAGAGCTTGTTTTTAAAACTATTGTTCCACCTATTCTCAATTAATTTAGTGAAAAACTGTCGCTAGTGAAAAACAGTCGAATTTCCATCTAAAATTGTTTACTTTTTTTCAATTCGATTGGATTGGCTGCCTAACTGGTGAATCTGTATTCAAACTCGTGCTATATTTGGAAGAGGGTATGAATAACTCATATGTTCAGGATTTCAGCGGGATGTACTCAATACGAATCCGTCCTGCCAATTCAAATCAAAGTTCATTTGGGACTATTGATTTTTTAGCAAATTGAAAGATCTTAAAAGATTTTCTATATTTAGACGTAGGTACGTAATTATCAGGCCAGGCGTGGCTCAGGACTACAAGCGTTCAATTTTAAAAGCAAAAGGGGTGAGTTCAATTTTCATTTGTAAAATTTTCATTGGTAAAAGAAATATTTAACTTAGCGAACTGGGCAATGAGTGGCATAGAGTTCGAATACTCAACACACAATGCATTTGGCGGTAAGTGGGAAACAGAAGTGTCTTATTGGGAACGGAGTGTTTTAATACTAGATACCCAGGTTCCCTCTACTTCATTTGCTATGTGCAGTACACAGCGTTATATATATATATATATATATATATATATATATATATATATATCTGGTAAGCGTGATTTCCAAAACTACAATATAAATAAATTTCAAGTAGTAAGTAATTTTAGTATCAGAAAATTATCAAAAGTTCTTTAAATGACCAATAAATTATATAACTTAAAAAAAAACATTTCTATGACTCTCATCACCTGTCTCGAAAGTCTGTAAGTTCATCATAACCCATATCACCATGCATACACATAAACATACCGCACCGCAGGCGTATCCTTATTGAAATACATGGCTTCGAGGCTTATCTGTTCGGAAATCAGATCTCTTTCAAAACGCACTTATTTCCATACGTTGGCATGATATTGAAGTGGTTCATTTGAATTGCAAATGGCTGGCCCTGGGCGGGTTACCATTGAAATGTCAATTTGTTTTATATGGGGGTTGCTTGTTGTTTACTTGGAGACATCGCTACGCTTTTGTGGGGATTAGTGTGGGGCATTTGGTTTCGTCGCGGTCTGCCACCACAAAATTGTGGATATTGGACACTTTTCAATGTTAATGCTAATAGTTTTAGTTGTAGTTGCTGACTTCCCGTCTATTTACAATGAAGTATTATGTTTCGTTCACATTGGCTTTCAAATTGTTGGACAATACATTTTTTTCGACATTTTTATTTTCACGCCGTATCCCGCACATAGCAGGAGGCAGAAGGAACCTGGGTAAGGACCCAAGGATTAAGGGTTTGGTACTTTCCAACTAATGCTGGTGGAATTGCAGGTTGAGTAATTACTCAGCAAATTGTATTGACTAAATTATTACTCTTAAAGTAATAAAATTAATTAAGCTATCGATAAACATTAATGTGTTTTTAAAAAATATAATAACATAGGCATTTTTTAAAATTAATACCATTAACAGAGTTTATTATATGTAAAGTGTAGATAGTAAAAAAACCCAAGTACAATCTCTACGTGTACAATTGATCGATATTTAACATGATATTTTGTCAAGGACCAGACGGCTTACGGTTTCATCCGCTACATCCGGGAATATCCGGTTTTTATTAGAACACGATGTTGAGTGGTTTCTGATCTATTGTGATTTTGAATTTCGACTTCTTTCATATAAGAGCTTGCTTCCGTTGTTGAACCTTTAAGGGCTCTAATAGAGAATAGGTTTTAATAAAGCCTGCTGTCTACTTCAATTATTTGTGACGGGGACCCGGGGACGGGACGGGGTTATTTTACTATAACTAAGAAAATAATTTACTTAATAATACGTACCAAAAAATTATATAAATATTTAGACTTGGTCCAGAGATAACTACCATGTGAGTTGTCAATGTCAATTATTGTGCCGATAGTGGTTTCAGTTAACGATTAAAAAAGGAAAAGTCTAAACCAACGTTAAAAGGTTATCTGTTAGATAAAGAACTGGATGCAGAAGCAGTATTACTTGAGATGACGAGTATTGAGAGGAGGTTCGTCACTTTGGAGACTTTGAACCCCTGTCTAACTGTTTTACTGAACCCTGTTTTAAAATATCGAATATATTTCTTTGCAATAATAAAAGTATATGAAGTGTACTATGATTCATAACAAAAACATAACAAACTTTTCGAAAACCGCAACTAAAAGACTCAATTAGTAATGGTTATTAAATTAAAATAGTTTCGGAGGCTAAACCTTAATAAACGTTTCGTTACAAAGTGGTCTCATATGCCTTCTATATAATAGGGTAAATAGCACAAAAGCCTTTATTTTCTCACTTAACGAGGTTAAAAAACATTCACAGAATAAAATTTAATTAGGTAAATAAGAAAACAAGGAGAATAAGCTGAGGCAAGTGCAACTTCTAACGAGATTACATTTTTTTTTCAGCTTCTCGCTTATAACAGGGTAGGCAGAGGGCACCTAGTATTTAGATACTATGTTCCCCAATTTTCTCTGATTTTTTTCGATGAATTCACAAACTCTGAAGGCTTTGCGTATAGAGTGGCGAAACTAAACGCTAGGCTTTTGCTTCGGTGAAAGAGCGACGAAATGAAAATATAAAAAAATAATATTTGATTCCCCTGAGTGAGAATCGAATTTACAATCGTCGCGTTACAGTCACGCTTGTGCCGCCGCGCTACGACGGTTTTTATTTATTCGTTATTGTAGGGGTTAAAATTATAATTCGACTCAGTTGAAATGTTGTTATCCATAACGATCGGATTAATTAGAAAGATTTAGATTGTTTAATGAAATTTTCAGAAGGCTTAATCGAATTTTGATGTTTAAATTTTAAAATTGGTAATAAAGTAATATTTGGAATTACGATCATTCCAACATCTTGTGAAGTTAATTCCAATATCTTGCGAAGAAGAAAGTTTACCTAGACTTATTTCTTTCCATTCAACTTAAATGACATAATGCTATTTGATCAAAGTAATGTTATAGTATAGAGGCAAGTTGTGGCGAAGACTGACTGACTGCGTCTAACTGTAAACGCAACAGGTAGTGTTGTCGACTCTCACTCTAGAAAATGAATTATTTATTTATTTTCACTTCGTCGCTCTGGTATAGAGGCAAAGCGCGGCGTTTAGTTCCGCCACTCAACACGCAAAGCCATCAGAGTTCGGATAAAGGTGGAGTGGACTATTTTAACCTCAAGTACTCCTTGCATACTCAGCTAAAATTCTTACATAAAAAACGTATTTAAATGAATTCCAGAAAAACATACAGCACTTAGTTTTTACTACATTTATTTTCTAATAGTATGTTGCACAAACGTTACATACAGGTAAAGGACTAACGAGATTCATTATTATTGAAAAAAAAAAAACAAACATGTTTCATGAAACATGTTGAAATTTAAATGAAATATAGTGTTTCAAAAATGTAGTCATTAAAACTGCGAGTAACCGTCTGTTTAGAGAAACCACCGGTGTTTACGTTCGCACAGTGCGCGCCGCTGATATTTGTTTAGCCAAACTTGCTATTTACTTTTTAACACATTTCCTAAGTATATTTGGTCGAGTTAAAAGCACGCTGAGGCTATTATTTCTGTACATTTTATTGTTATAAAGAAGTTTTTTTTTGTATTTGCTTCTAGTTCTGTGTATATCTTTATATTAAAAGACAACAAATCAGCCTCATTCTGTATCCCGCAGAGTAGGTAAGGGGAACCTAATGTTAAGACACTCCGTTCCCCACATTCCGCCTATTTTATCGAGGCATTGAGTGTTGAGTGGCGAAACTCAACACTGGGTTTTTGCCTTGATGTCAGAGCGAAGATAGGAAAATATTAAGAAATAATAATTCATTCCCTTGAGTGGGGATCGAACCCACAACTGTCGCGTCACAGTCACAGTTCTACTCCACGCCACGACAGTCTCTATACATTACTATGCTTATATGAAATGTACTATATTTTTTATCTAACTACAAAAGTATGGCTATTACTTCTACAAAGATCAAAGGCATTGTTTCCTGTGACAACGTAAAGTGATTCATTTGTTTCTTAAATGTTCTGCGTAGAAGGGTGAAATAACAAAACAAACAACGATTTACATACTTCATTTAAGAATAATTTTAGTAGTTATAATGATGTTTTTCGTATTATCTTTATTAGTAGTTGTTTTTGTAGAAAGACGCGCCACATGGCCATATCGTTCTAGTTTAATATGACATGTTTATTTAATATCCAAAATCAAATCATCAAATCAGCGTCACGCTGTATACCGCACACAGCAGGGTAGACAGAGGGAACCTAGTGTTAAGATACTCCGTTCCCCATTTTCTGCCGAATTCTGCTGGCATTGCGTGTTGAGTGGCAGAACTCAACGCCGCGCTTTGCCTCGTAACAAGAGCGAAGAAATGGAAATTTAAATAAATATTTTACTTCTTCGAGTGGGGTCGAGCCCACAACCGTCGCGTTACAGTCTTTCCCTTGTGCCACGACGGCCTCAATATGCCAGCCTTATTTAATATCTTATATACACATGTGTATTATACACTTAATGTCAATATATAAAATTACTAAAAGAAATTTAGGAGTAAGCTCGTATAAGCTTTCTGTTCCGTGAAAATTTAATTTCGAGCAATATATTAACTTACTTTAGGTACTTGCCAAAACCAATAAATTTAGTGAAATGCCAAATGGAAACGGGTACAACATGCTAGATTCGGATTCCAGTTTCGAAACTATTTAAGACAAGTATCCTATAGATGGTTTAAAAAAATAACGTTAAAAATAACCGACATCAAGAACTAAAAAGCATAAAATAACTTATTTAAGATTTAATTTAGAATGCTTTTTAAGCAAACTTAACTGTTGTTAATCATAATATATTATAAGTAGTCCTACAGATAGCTTTGAAATTTTATTGAAACGTACGAGTAACCTCCTCCTTTTTAAAAGTCAGTAAAATATTAAAAAAAAACATAGTTAAAAAAAAATTCAAAAAATAAATCAAATAAATAAATAAAATAAATAATAAATAAATTGAAAATATTAATAAAAAAATAGTATCCATATTATATTAGTACATGTCCTTCGAAAGAGCGAAAACTGATCTGATTTGCTTCACAAAGATTACCCGCCAAGAACAAATGTGATATCCATTATGGCATTCATTATAATAAGGCTTTATGATAACGAGCGAACACAGAGTATTTCAGGGAAAATTGTTTTCGTCTGTAGAGCTTAAGACGGTTTACATCATTAAAAGTACTGAGATAATAATATTGTGGTTAGGAATGAACACGGGAACAAAAGTCAAAACTGTTTGGCAAAATTCTCAGTTGGTTTACAAAAGAAAAAGACTTTTGACTTTTGATAAGTTTTTAATAACTAAAATTTCTCTTTTAAGCTTTCTAAATGTTCTAAAGTTTTCCTTTTTATTGTAGCGTCAATCAAATTCTCTACATGCTCTCAAATTTTACCACAGCGGCGACTCTGTGACTGATCACATATTTACAGTACTTGAAAGCGTAGCTTAGAATAGAAACTATATAATAATATAATATTGAAACTTAACTATGCCTTTTAGCTTTTAGTAATATTTTAAACCTTTCTATAGGCACCTTATTCTTAAAATTGTTTTTAGTTCAATGTTTAGTAAAATATTCCATCCATACTTTTATTTGTTTCGCGCAATATTGTGTGTTGGGTAATTGAATTATTTATTTATGTTCTTATTTTTTTTTGAGGCCGTCGTGGCGCAGCAGCACTAGGGTGTGACTGTAATGCGACGGTTGTGGGTTCAATTCCCACTCGAGGAACTGAAATATTTACTAACGTTTATATTTACATTTCTTCGCTCTGGTGTCGAGGTGAAATGTGACGTTGAGTTCGGCCACTCAACACGCAATGCCTCCAGAATTTGGCAGAAAGTGGGGAACGGAGTATCTTAACACTAGGTTCCCTCTGCCTATCCTGCTGTGTGCGAGATACAGCGTGAAGCTGATTAATTTTTTTTTATTTATATTCTTTACGATTTGTCATCTTTGCAGATATAGGAATTTACGTCTGTCTATATTAGTGAACTAAATATTTACACTATAATAACAATAATTTAATACTTTCTACCTAAACAAAAACCAATCTAAATAATTATCTATCGTTACGCGGCTCCGTGTGACCGCAGCATCACTCTTGTCAGTCACCTGTCGTTAGTCGATTAATCTCGCTAATCCTAGATTTGCCGTTAATGGAGCTCGTCGGGCACGCTGTCAGATTTGGTCAGATCGAAAATTAGTGTGAAATTAGTTGTACTACCTCCGTAATGGGTGAAGGTATGTACGTATGTAGAGTTAACTGCGTTTAGGTGTATGATGTGCGATTATTGCGTTTAATTATCGGATCGTGATTTTTTTTTTAGTTTCACGCTTTATTTTACCGTCGAGGCCTTCGTGGCGTAGCGGCACAAGGGTGTGACTGTAACGCAACGATTGTGGGTTCGATCTCCACTCGAGGAACTGAAATATTTATTTACGTTTATATTTCCATTTCTTCGCTCTGGTGTCGAGGCTAAGCACGGCGTTGAGTTCTGCCACTCAACACGAAATGCCTTCAGAATTCCGCAGAAAGTGGGGAACGGAGTATGTTAACATCAGGTGTTCCCTTTTCCTACCCTGCTGTGTGCGGGATACAGCCTGAAGCTGTTTTTTTTTTATTTTACGCTCAGTGAACCTGGGAATCTAAGAGTTACTACACTTCTCTAGTCTAGTGTTACCCACTTTCCACCGAATTCTTGAGGCATTGTGTTGTTGAAGCTATAGTGTGCGCAGTGGTGTAATACAACGCCGCGGTTTGCTTCGGTTCCAGAACGAGGAAAATGAAAATATAACAAGTTTATTTAGACGAGCCAAACCCAAAAACGTCACGTTTATAGTCACATGTATCCTTATATAGATGTGTAATATCTATATTATTTAATATAGAAGTAAAAACCACAGTTGAATACCACGTGTTTGTATAAGTGTATATATAATAGACATCCTCTAATGAGATTATAATTAATAAGAAAATGTGAAACCGCCATTCCCTTAATTAGCGAAGAACCAGATATTCTAGTGTAAATACGAGTATGGCGTAGTGCCAAAATAATTCAGCATGTCCTA
>DWGR01004688.1:0-10943 GCA_018247715.1 Heliconius burneyi
AAGGCGCGTTGTACAGCGGTTAGGAAATATTACAAGTACATTTTAAAGCGAGCTGTTCTTCAAAGCGATCTAGGCAATTTTGTGTAGATCTATACTCGCGTCGGACCAGCCTTTGTGGACAAACGCATATGCATTGTTACAATGTCAGTGAAGATTTAATGGAAGTGTTACGTTATGTAACAGTCAGTTGTAAATTTCAAAGTTGTACTTTAATTTGAGACTAGGCTAGTGGAGGATTCCTAACGATTATATAATATTTATTCTTAATATTATGTTCACACACACATATATATGGGTATTAAAATCAGATATGATAAAAATCTATGTCACAGGTAGGTCTTAGTCTAGTCTAAAATGTTTCTATTTCCTATTTCTAGTTTAATTCTACATTATTTAAGTGTATTTTAGAAAACAATATTAATTATTTGTGTATGATTATCTAAAATACTGCTAAATACTAAATATTAAGTTTTTTGGGATTTTATTTTATATTGTTAATAAAAATTATCGTATTTAAAAAAATAGTCATTTCACATCTTACGCGCTTACGCACTTTGCGGTGCAAAGATCAATTTTTATCGAGTCAATTCCGATCTCGCGGGGGTTCCGGGATAAAAAATGACTGTATCTTTTTTATGTAAGTCCCATAACAATCAATTCAGATGGTCGGGAGATTAGCCCGGACCAACAGAAAGACAGATTTTAAAATTGTTTGTGTTTTGGTATCCTGTAAATAACTATATGCAATTTAACACAAATAACTTTATTCCCCGTGAAAAAACAGTTTTTAAAAAATTATTACGTTTTTACAACAAACACTGCGCTATGAAATGGTAATCGCCGTGTTTGTAAAATATCCATGAACTGCATTCGTTACGGTAATGGCAGCGGGCCTGTTTTTTTTCATACGTGGGGTTAATGCTGTTAGTCCTATCGGCCTTTACAGTGACATCAGGTGGATATGGAAGAGGATATTCTGCCCCTGAGAAATTGCAAGAACTACATGCCTATCGACGGCGGCAAGGGCGTCCCCTGCGGGACTCGAACCTCGACTTGCGGGCCAGCGCTCGTCTCGCTTTATATTCCTATTCACGTGGCAGTGACTCGTGTCCCGCGCTTGTCCATTCTAAACAGAACCGTATTTAATATAATAACAACTATAACTAGATACTTACATTCGTCGTGATCTTTGGCGGTAACCGTAAGAACAGTATGCTGAATATCTTCATTTTCGTCGACTTCCGCCTCGTACAGCTCCTTGTCGAAATACGGCGGGTTGTCATTTTTATCTGCTATTCCGATGCGGATGAATTTGGTCACTGCAAAGAAAAAAGTAAGTTTAATTTATTATATGGCTTCGTCTTGTGAACAAGGCAAAATCCCGGCGGTAAGTTCCGCCACTCAACACGCAATGCCTCGAAAAATTCCGCGAATAGTGGGAAACGGAGAGTCTTAAAACTAGTGAGGTTCCCTCTGGATAAGGCTGTCATAAATAATCATATTTTATAAAAAAAATATGGTTTCAAGTTGTTTTTCACTTCCCGCAAAATTTTTAAACATAGAGTATTGAGTGGCCAAACTCCATGCACGCTTTATCTTCTTGCAAGAGACAGATTCAATGATGGTCTTGAAAACCAAAATAACAAGAGATATATTTAATGATGGCTTTGAAAACCAAACTAACAGAACAATATTATTATTTTGTAAATCAGGTTTTGGAAAAATTTCAATTATGACGCTATAGTATTTAAGATTTAGTTATAATTCAACGATATTTTAGTGTTATATTTTTTCCGTATTTAAAAATATTTTGTCGACATTTTAGGTTAGATTCGCTCTATATTTATAGAAATCGTACTGAATACTTCAAACGGGTCTTAATTTGTGTCACAGAAATGTATGTAAAAGAAACCTAAGGGGAAATTGCTTTCGTTTGAGGTTGAGCAAAGATAAATTAGGAACGTTTGTTCAAATGTCCGGTGGCTTTATTAGCAGACGTATAGTTACTTTGAGACTGTTGCCGTCCTCTGAACACATGGGAAGAACATAAACCGAGTCTACCGACGACACAAGGAAAAATTTATGAGCATTGTGTGGATAGATTACTGTGACGACCTTTGGATTCGACAAAGACAAATTGTTCTGGTAGTTAAAAGACGTATATTAATTATGTCAAACTGATTGGCTAAATATGTATCGTAATAATTAGGTTTTAGTGGATTATGGAGATATAATCAAGTTAGATATATTTTCTTCTGGGCTTCTAGTTTTGAATGTTCCTAGGTATTTTTTTTTTCATTTTTGGGGACTAAATCTTTATTAGTAAATTAGGCATCAGACTATTGTGGGGTGGGCACGAGGTCGTATAAAAAATTATGCGTGTAATTCTTTGTATTTGCTTTAACATATTTTATTTTATCGCTACTTAGCATTCACAAATGAAACGGGCCGACGAACGTCACAAATTACCCTGTGGATGAGCATATATGCAAATTAGTAAATAAGGAAAAACCTTTTTAAAACCCGTCAGAATCAAAACAAATGGGATTAATATATGTGTAGAAAAAAAGAAAGAATATGATGACTTATTTTATATTATTTCGATGAGCAAAACTGAACTATTATTATTTAATAGTTAATTTTTTCGATTGTTTTCGATTTGTTCGATTTATAAAAAGTGAAAGATACAGTTGGCAGCACTATCACTGTACAAAAATGGAATAATATACATGAGCAAGCAGTAAAATAATATCTTGGACATAACGCTGTTCTTGATGATATAACGGAAAGATTAATTATTAAGTCAAGCGACACATTAAACGAGGATTAAATGTCTTGCATAGAAAAAATAATATGTTTATTAATTTCTAATTATTATTATAATATAATTTATTCTTAAACTTATTTTTCTGGCTCTACCTTTATAATCACTCACACAAATGCAAAGCTCAGCTTAAGCCTCTCGGACTATACCTTCTTAAACTATAAGTACATTGTTTTATATATTGTTTGTTTATCTATCTACTTGATTCAAGTAAATTGGTGCTTCTTTTAATATAACTTCATTTCCTTTTGTTATTTATTTGAAATGTTTAATTACACTCGGGTAGTAAATTTTTATTGCGCATTCTGCGGCGCCATGTGTTATTGTCAATAATGAAATTCTTTATTAGACGTTGGCTGGCACAATATGCAGAGGAATGATCCACACAAAGACTAAATATCACTCTATAATGTAAATACAGCCACAAACAATATACGTTCATTACGGCACATCTCATTTCATATATTCGGTGCTAAACGTTAAATTAACTGGATTTGCATAGCAATTGTAAAGTAACAAACAGAACAAAATTATAGTTTGCCATAGTTAACCTACGATATGCTACGGTAACGCTCAGATTCAAATCCTGCACATAAATATTTCGCAGCAAATAAGTTGGATGGGGTGAGATTTATTGGACTTTGTGATTTTTTTACTGCACGGTGTATCCCGCATGTGGCAGGGTAGGCTCCCCACTTTCCACTGAATGGCGTGACTCAACCGCTTTGCCTCGACATCAGAGCAAATAAGTGAAAATATTAATTATTTCATTTCCTCGAGTGGGAATCGAACCTACAACCAATCGCGTTTACATGGATGTGCCTCTTCGCCACGACTTGCCTCTATTAAAGAAATTATTGTAAATAGTCGAAACTACATTGAGATATTAAATAAACTTTACAAAAAATCTCTATTATTGTGAACAACAACAATCTACAATGAATATTTAAAAAAGCTTATACTGGGAAACAATTTATTTGTACAATTCGTGTTTTTAAATTAATAAGGAATTTATATTCCATTACGATCGTCAGCTGTTCTTGATACTTTTCGTACTCATATATATTTCAATATGACACGAATGAAACATTGCCAATGACCTTCCATTCGAAAAATTACAAACAATTTTTACTTGTAATTGCTACAACATGACAATTTAAAAATTGTAAAGAAATTTGTTGAAAAATATATATTTTATCTCTCAGTTTCGTAGTGTATCCCACATGTACCAAGATAGCCAGAGGGAGCCTAGTTTAACACACCACAACCTACTTTCCGCCGACTTCTGGAGGCATTGCATGTTTAGTAGCGGAACTCAACGCCGCGCTTTGCCTCTACACCAGGGCAAAGAAATGACAATATTAAATATAGAATTTCCTCAATTCAACCCACAACCTGTCGTATTTACAGTCGCATGCTTTTGTCCCTGAGTACAAAATTATTTGTAAAAATATTTAAATTATGTATGTATATATAATTAAAATAATATGTACATAAAACAAATATATATATATATATAGGAATTGATTGCACAAGTAGCTGACGAAGCAAATAAGATTAAAGCGGCAATGTCTTTCCTGCCGGAGTTCCTTCGTTTTACAGAGTTCGAGAATTGAATTAAAACTTTATACATTTAAATGTTTAAAATGATCGATGTCTAAAATGGTTAAAGATCACTAAATTTAGCTAAACGAGCTTATATTTCTCTACTGATTTCATCTGTGTATCATGCTTCACGCTGTATCCCGCTTACAGAATGGTAGGCAGAGGGATTTTTGAGGTATATTTTCAATTATTTGAACTGTAATAATCAATTTATATTTTCGATATACAGTTGGCAGAAGGGATCTCAAGTGCTTTAGATGAAACCCAATAGATACGTGACAGTGCCCTTTGCCTCCAACAAGACATATTTATGAGGGTTGTTTCTTAACTTGTGACCTAACTGTATTAGCCCACTAAATCTGGTTCGATTGTTATTATAACGGTTAAATCTAATAAAATATAATATATTATTTTTTTCAAATATTCCATATTTATTGTATTTAAAAAAATATATTATATTATACTTATGTGTATAATATATATTTAGACTTGTACTAATATTTTAAAATAATAAGTTTAAGTTATCAGTTTAAGCCAGTGCAGTAAAAATTGTCCGGATACAATAAGCTTATAGATTAATAAGTAATAAAGTTGAAGCTCGATACTCGATAGTGTAAAATCTATATGAGATTTTTAAAATCGAACTTAAACTAAAAGTATCCAAATTAAATTTCAAAGTTATACTCTAACAAATATTTACAAATAATATCAAGTTCGGAGAGACACAAATTAAAAAGAATAATTCTGACATATTTCGTAATAACCATAAAATGGTACGACGGTTTTATGTTACGCATTTGCTTATAAATTAGTCTACGCATAAATTAATACAACTTTAAATATTTTTTACAGAATAAATAATAAATCAGTGAGAGGTACTCCTAAGTACCCTAGGATTACTTCCTCTGAATAAATAAGAATGCATTAAGTTGTAAATAGAATTTATTTGGAGCCGTGCCAAGCTCTGTACATAAAAAGAGTATTGAGTACAATGCTAATGCTCGTAGGTCATAAACACATTTCGCCGACATATTTGGATAGCTTCAGCAATAAAATATAATGACATTATGGTTTCCGTCGTTCACTTTCTTGGATATATTGGGGGTGATAGATTATAATTTTGACAGCTGACAAATAGTGATGTACAGTAATACTTATGTTATTATTTTACAAGATTTATAGCAAACCCAAAATCCCAGAGCCGCTAGACCAACGTCATTTTAGCAAAGCTGAAATTTTGACGACTATTAGTCTAATATGTACTCACTAACTTGAATGTGGGGGTCTTTCAAAGGTAGCGCCAACTAACGGTATATATCTGTCTGGGAAGATGATTAAGCCATCGTCTTGAAATAGATTTTTTTAGCTTCACGCTAGTTTAGAATAGGATCATCCTGGTACTGGTGGTGTCGTAAGAGGCGACTAAAGTACGAGTGGGAGAGTCCCGCCACCAGCAATGGCGACACGCATGGGCAGACCCGACCGGGTCATTACCACCCCCGGCATTTAAAACCGGCGTGAAGTAGTGGCTTTATGCCACTGCGTTTCGCATTAGGTAATGCCGGGCTCCGGCGCCCAACCACCTCAAAAGCTGGCAACGCACCAGTAGCTTCTCTGGTGTTACGCGGTGTCGTGGGCGGCGGTGATCGTTTACTATCAGGTGACCCGTACGCTCGTTTGCCATGCTTTTTCCATAAAAAAAAGCCTTGTGACCTCCGTCTATAAATAATATATTTAAAATTAAAAATAAATATACAATTTTACAATATTTTTAAAAAATATTTAAAAACGAGCGTTTCTACTTTAACGTATCTGGATGTGTACCTTAAATTGGCGCTATCTCTGAAATGTCAATTCTTTCAAGTAAGCGAGTATGAATACAATGTTAACTGTATATGAGTCTATTAATCGTCAAAATTTCAGCTTTGCTAAAATGAGATAGGTCTGGGGGCCCGGGATCTCAGTCTTAACGCTTTTCGAAATAGAACCTCAGTAGCAAAAAAATTCTTTTAATATCCATGATGTAGACAGATAATTTTTATACAAGTAAAACATTTAATTTTATTTTCGTAAACAAAAACTTAATTAGTAGGACAACAAATGTTTAGTACGAGTACCTCATGTGAGGATACTAACGAAATAAGTATAAATTCTAGTCGCTTCTTAGAAGCTTTATCTCTGTAAGATATTTACTCATGTGGTAAAAGCTAGTAATTTGGGTTGGGTTAAGGATATATATCAATGTACTAAATGTAGAATGTAGAAGTACTAAGATTAATAAATGGCAGTATTGTCTATTTTGAAACAGATCATCAATTTTATAGAAGTGTATCTCTTCCTTTGGTATATCAAAAAAAATTTTACACCACTATGTTAAAATGAAACGAAGAAGAAATGGATGAGCAAGTAACGGAGAAATATCACATGAAAATCAGCTTCACGCTATAACACTTGAGCGTAGGCACTAGCAATTTCAAGTTCATAAATACTACACAACATTATAACAACACACACAACATTAAGTCTGTCACGAAGTATTATAAAATATAAGACATTAAGAGTTTAACTTAAAACAAAATGTTAATAATTCATATAAAGTTATCCAAAATAGATAATTTGAACCGGATTCTAGGGGCAAATAGAGTAATGGTGGAAGTGTATTGAATTACGTTGTAGTCTTGCAGCGGTGGGATGCCAGATAATTTACTTAGCGTGGGCAAATGAAATACACGAAGTTAAAAGCCGTTATGGAGCGCACATATAATGTTTAGATGCAGAATAAAACATTAATAGTTTTTTTTTTCAGGGAAAAAAGGAAACTAAAAAAACAATAAAAATTATTAATATTATATTTAGTAATAATAAAAAGTATACATCATTGTACTGTATATTATAATTTATAATAATAAAATTATAAATAGTTGAGGCCGTCCTGGCGCAGTGGCACAAGTATGTGACTGTAAGCATTACGGTTGTGCGTTCGATTCCTACGCAGGGGAATAAATTATTTCCCTCACTCTTTTAACTAGGCTGGGAAGTAATAAAAAACATAAATAATAATGTTACAATTCACTTAATTGCTCAAGATCCCATGTACAACTTTATTTGTTAAATATTATATTGATGTGTCTAGTAAATATTACTAATAGTGGCTAAAAGATGTTTAAAATGATTTACGAAAAAATGATAGTAGGCGTAAAATAAGTCAAAGTAATGACAAAACTTAAGTAAAATATCATTCTAGTTTGAAGTAAGAATCTTTTTCAGCTTTTCAGAGCGACAACATGTTACCATTACATTATAATGTAATCGGGTATGAAATTTTTATGACGTTATATTTCATTTGAAAATGACATAAAGTTTATCTAAACTATAATAAAACAGTTCTGTGCTCAACTGGCATGCTCGAAACGCCATAGAGCAAGAAATCAATCAATCAATAAAACAGTTAAAGAGTGTGTCCGTATTTTTAATATTTTTGCTAAAGAATTATTTGGGGTAATATAAGAATAGTAAAAGAACAAATAAAGATTTATAATTATTAAATTTTTGTCCGTCTGTTTGTACACGCACATCTTCTGAACTACTGGACGGATTTGAATAATACCTATTTAATGCGTAGATATTGGGCCTGGGCAGAATCTAGGCAAAATTTTATTTTGAAGACACCTGATGTAGAACTGTAGTGGTCTACCTAAGCTATAAGAAATAATAAAATGCCGTCTTAATAAGGGCTGTAGTGTGATGAGTATTTTACATTAGTGTTTTTGATATATGCAATTTAAATTAATAAGATTTAAAAAGAAGCATGTTATTTTATTTTATTTAAGAAAAGGCTTAACCGATTTAAATGCAGTTTTCACAATTGCATTTCGGTAAATTTTCCTTAACATATATAAAGTATTTTGGTCGAATAAATTGCTGTATAGTTGGCTAGCATATAAAATAAGCAAAGTAGTAATATCTACTAATGCATTAACAAGCTGCCATGCTCATGAAATATTTCTTGGCCTTGAGATCATAGCGCAACTGTTTAAGCTATATATATTCTCGTGCCAATTCAAGAAAAAACTAATTTCGCGTGTTTGACGTGGCAGCACAATCACACTTTCATCCATCGCAGATTCTATTCAGTTATTGGAGACATGTTCATGTACCTATAGGTGCGAAGTGGTTGTCATTGACATATACTTTTATCAGAAGATATCTTGCTAAAAAAACATGTCTTGTTGATATAAAGAAGCATAGTGGAACATTAAACTATATTCCATTCATGTAAATATTTTATTCTTACACACAGACAGACCGAAAGCTAGTATTTGCGTATAATAAATAATTGCTAATAAAAAACAGAATTGCTTATTTTTATTTTAAAAAACTCATATCATACAAACTGGCAAACTATACTCCATGTCCACAAAGCTTTTATAATAATTGCAATTTCTAGAAAATTTACCCATTGTAAGTTAAAGCGTTACTTCGAAACTAATGAGTTGTAGAAGTTGAATGCCGGTCGGTTTGTGTAAAACTGGTCATTTGCCAATTCCGCCGACTCTTGTAAAAATATGCTATGATTAGGCAACTTTGAAAGCACTCGTGTTAAAACTTTTGAATATTTCTTTTAAAACTTACAATAAATTATGTGATTAATAAAAACTAAAGCAAAATAGTAAATAAAATATCCGCTTTTGTATTATATTTATATAACAAAACAATTTTAGGAAAAAAACATTATATTAACAAAAAAAGTCTTAATTCCGATTGTAAGTGTTTTAATTATGAAATTATAATCTCATGTTCTCTTTGTTAGTACACCAGACGGGTATAATTGTAGCTGATAACATTTTATGAGGTTTTATGGGTGAAAGTGCCTCTTATCTTGTCAATGTAGACGAAACAACTTCGTTGATTGTTTTTGATCATTTTAAACTATATTTTTTTTTTATTTCAACAGTCCTGTTCAAAAATAATTACTATTTACCACAAACTGAAACTAAAGGTACATCCACTGAATATTCTAGAAAATGTTCTTACAAGGCGTCCATATACATAAATACTCGTATGAATAAGAATCGTATGTGTGGACATTGTTACACACTTAAATAGATTACGCGAATATAAAATGAATAATCGTATATTAAAGTTGTCGTCGTCGTGTCTCTGAGGATCGCAGAAGTAAGACAGTGCGAGAAGACAATGATAAATTGTATTATATTTAAGATTTCATAATAAAGGAAAATATTTATTCTTTTAAATGGAATCTACAATGTTAATGACATTGCTGTCATGAGTTGTGGGTTCAAATACTACTTAAGGCTAAAGTTATCTTCATACTCGTGTATTTTAAAAACGTATACGTTTTTTTAAATTACTACACTTCTGGCTCAATGGCTTTGTTAATAAGCAAAACATGCGTTATTGGTCAGCAACAAACCCACATGAGCTTCTTGAGACACCGTTGCATCCGCAAAAAATTACTGTTTGGTGCGGTTTTCATGCCGGAGGTGTGATTGGGCCGTATTTTTTCGTGGATGAAAACGACCATCACGTTACCATCAATGGAGAGCGCTATCGTGTTATGTTGGAAGATCATTTGTGGCCAGAATTGGATGGACTTGACATCAACGATATGTGGTTTCAACAAGACGGTGCCACTAGCCACACAGCAGGCGTTACAATCAATTCATTGATGAATGTTATGTCCTTAATGGAAAACCCGATATATTCTTTTAGTTTCTAATTAACTTGAAATTGTATCTATTTAAAGTGGTCACATTATTACTAAGTCAATGATACGCAACATTCAGAAGTCCTGTATTTTTATTATAAGTAGAAATAGAATAATCAGCCATTTGATAGCTTTTCAAGATGTCTACTTGTTTGAACAAGAACTTTGAAAAGACATAAAAAGTAGCTTCCTAATGAATAAAAGAAACCCCCAGACTTTCCTCAAAATGATTACCACGAAACTGATGAAATGAGAAATGAAGCTGGAAGTTACTCAGGCACTTCGCGTAATATATATTCTAAATGTGATCTCAATCAGAAAGCTATCAATACCAGGGGTTGTAATAAATTTTTATTTTACCCCATATATTCTCGAGTGTTTTTTTCTTAAGATTTTACCAAATAATAAATTACAACATATTATCACTTTTATACGAGAGGATGCTGAAGTTTTTTTAAATTTCTTTATTAGATTTCATATTGAAATTAATCAAAGAGAAATAGCCAATAATTGAATATTATTTCTAATTTTACATTCGAAAAGGAAAATATTTCATATTACAACGTTTGTATATATTTCCTTAAAACCTTTATTAAAACATTCAATTTTCACACTGTTTCTTTGATCTACTTTTCAGGGTGTACACTCTATAGAGGTACGGTGGCTTCTGCTGTTGGCATGGACCCAACTAGCTCTATCTACTGTAATTGTTGTGGGTTTAACTCAACTGCCTTGCCCTTGTTTGGGCAAAGCCAAAGTATAGCGTTTGATCTACCACCTAATATG
>DWGR01004689.1:0-10942 GCA_018247715.1 Heliconius burneyi
ATAGAAAAAGAATAATAGAAAGTTGGATGCAATAGATATTTGTAGCATATGCAGTTGCAGAGAAAGCTTAGATAATCAAATCAGCAATGCAGGGATACATAGAATATAGGTAGAATAGAGAGTATCGAGAATATAGGTAGAATAGAGAGTGTCGTATTAGGAGTGACTTGTAAAAGACCTTGGGATAACCGTCGAGAGTGAGTAGTGTTGGAAAGCTCAGGCAAGGAATGTTGACGGCAGAGAATACGGCGAGAGTGACATGTAGAAACCATTTCGAACTCTTTTCTATCTGGATACTCCACAAGACATAAAGCGGAAAGTAAAAATAAAAAACACCATTATCAAATAATATCTGCCTGAAGTCAGATGTTTCTAAATCGCGTCATTATGGTGTTATTAAAATACATTTAATCCTATTATGTCAGTGATCTTATAGAATTCACATGTATGCGTATGTTTATTTATTACATGCGTCAGTTCTTAAGAAGATAATATTTGGAGTTATTTCTTTTGAAAACAGATATCAAAGAATCATATTACTAAGCCACTCTATGTCCATTTCTCTGTGTATGATTTGTAATATAAATGTAAATTACTTTCAAAAAAGATCATAACATTATATCTACTATCGACAAAATATACAATATTCACAACGTGTTGTCACAGCGTATAGATCAGCAACGGTTATGGGTTTTATTTCCACTTAGGAGAGAAGGAAGAATCTAAGAAGGATGGAATTTTAACAATGGACCAATCCACCGGGTTAGAAGGACATAAACTCTTTTATCTATGAAGAGTCTTTTCAGATTTTGTAAAATTTGGTAACCTCGAGATTGAATCAAACTAATAACGGGACTTACAGTCGCATGCATTCGCCCCCGCGCTACAACTGGCCTCGATTGTATTTTGTATATTGATATGTAGTTATTGATATGGTTAAGAAGGTACAGTGATAAATTTTACATGGCGTGGATTTTTGGATAAATTTTACATTTTAAAAAGCTAAATGGCGTCAGCTAATATTGCGGACGTAATTTGAAATTAACTCTTCTTTTTTTGAGTTTTCCTACAAAGTTATATTTAAGTTAAGTTATTTTTAATTTCGTAAAAACAATGAAGTTAAATATACTATTAAAACTAAGGCGTAGAAACTAAATATATTTTTATAAAAATATTCTAAATTTTATTCTGAAAGAGCAACTATAGAATTGCGCATCGACTTTTGCTTAACATTTTCTTTTTTTATACTAACAATAGTGGCCTAAAATAATTATTTAATATTATTTTCTTTATTTTACCTTAAAAAGTGATTAAAACGTGTATTTTTATTTTTTTAGTAAGATCAAAGTCAATGCAGCTTTACAATACTAAGCAGCTTTAATACATTGTAAGTACCCAAGGTAAATATGATCGTAAGTACAGCAAGCTACCTTCAGAGTGTAATCTAATACAACAATATATTTAAGTTCAATTTAGGAGTTCCTGAGATTCCTGAGGTATAAAAAATAAAACAACCAATTTATATTATATATATACATACATTTTAAAATAAAAATTTTTTGCATACAAATATTTATCACGTCGGTAACAATACGATGGGGAGGTGATCGTGCATCTTATTTGGAACTTTTAACTTAAGTAGTAACACTAAAAACGATATCGCATCACGTAATAACGCAGACTGTGTAGTAATTAGCGTCACAATTACTATAGTTCCTATAGTTTTTAACGACGCTTGACACGATGAGGCCCCAGCATGGAGTTCGGCGAGACAGCTTAAAAATAAAGGTAACCAGCAACTAGTACAACAAAGATCAACGAATTGAAATGAGCTTTTTAGCCCATTCAAATAGTGATGGACATTTTATCTTCTTCGATAAAAAATATCTTTATTCTTTATCAACGGTCCATTGAATGGAAATAATTTTTCAACTCATTTATTCACTTCAGTAAATACATTACGGTGCAGATGATAAAACTAGAGAGGTTCTACAGAATCAGAAATCAGAAACTGTTTTACATATAAAAAGTCCTGGTTCAAGAAAAGAAATGTTTTTAGAGCTCTTTCCTTGTATAATATTACGAGTGCAGAATTTTCTTGTTTTTTGTGCAGTTGGTTAAATTATACATATTTATATCGTCTAATGATATGAAGCTATCGTAGGGTAAAGGCATACTGGCTGAAAATGCGGTGGTTTTAGGTTCGATTTTCATCCGGGGTAATGATTATATTTAAATTATTTTCATTAGGGTCCATGCTCTGGTAGACAAAGCACAATATAAAGCTCTGTCATTAAGCGCATAATATCTCGAAAATTTAATGTTGCTGAGGGAGTTGACTATCTTGGCATTAGGAACTTGGTAAGCGGGAATAAAATATAATATATATATATATATATATATATATATATATATATATATATATATATATATATATATATATATATATATATATACATATATATATATATATAATACACACCTCTTACAGAGGCCGACGTGTGGCATCATCCTGGGTATGTTTTCCTATAAACTTCTTAAAATAATGTCGGCCTAAAGATAGAATCGAGAAAAATCCGAAATCTATAATTTAACGTATTTTTGTATCTAGTGTTGCAATTATATATTAATTTATGGCCATGTTCATAAAATAGTACAATTTATTACAATTTTCAAATATTTACATCTTCTATATTACGTGTTATAACGCAGTTTTTATAGTTTCTGTAAAAAAATATATATTTACAGTTAGAAGAAATACTCGTATATTTGCACTGACGCCGATTATACTCGTATGTTTTTGTTTAACTAAATTGCTATAAAGTTATTGTCTTATTGCATTGGAAGAAATTTTAAATTATATTGTAGAAATTTTGCCTTTAAAATTATAATGATATTAGAACAGCAAAGTAATACAGACTAGTAGACAAATAATTATATAGTTCAAGAGGCGAAGCCGAGAGCGGGTCGCTAGTTCAAAAATTTAACGCTTAAATTTTTGTCATAATATAGAAAAAGAATTGAAAATTTGCTTACACTTGGTCCCATAAGAAAAATTCTAGAGCTTTTAAATATTTTGCGAGAAACTGGCGAGCCCTACGTAATTTATATTAGTGAGAGAAGGCAAACAATTCGCTTCTTTCGACTTTATTTTAGACACCGTCAAGGTAAGCCGGCTATCATCTGGCAATTCAATTTGTTACCGTGTAAGCACTGTGAGGTATGTAGCGTCAGCAAAAGTGGTTTATACACTTTTTTAATCCCCGAAGAAATTGTAGTGTAATAAGGGACGTGTAAGTGTATGTGTGTATATATATAAGAGTATATATGTTTATGGTATCAAGGCTCCTAAGCGGGTAAGCCGATTTCGATTTTGTATTTTTTTTTGTTTGAAATGTTATTTAACCCAAATTGATTCAAAATTAAATGAAAGCTAAGTACTATTTCATGTTCCTTAGTTTTCTAATAACTTCTAAAGTAACTGCCATCGAAATTTCGCATTTCCTGATAGTACCTACCGGCATTATATTTATGGATTATTTTAAGAGAGATTAGTAACAATTGACTTAATTATTTATGTTATGTTGCTTAAAAACTAAACTTTTCCTGTTGAGTTAGTTCTTTTTGAAATCTACGCAAAAAGCTAAATATAATAGCGCAGATCACGCTATCAAAAATTTTAGTAAATTTTGGAAAACAACAATTAAACCCAAAATCGAATGGCCGTCCTGCGAGCGTTGCCGGTTTTCACGAACCCCGCGATATAGCAAACCTTTTTAGAAAACATTTTAAGATTGAGCCACCGAGCAGCACTGGTGTTCAGATGCTCAACACTGAGCAACAGAGGTCAGTGGGCATTAGATTCTCCGCTGACGATATAAACAAAGTCGTAAGTCGAATGGTACGATGTAAGTCACTCGGTCACGATGGGCTGAGTGTTAAGCATTTGAAGTATGCAGGAGCTGACTTGGCGAGAGTTTTCGCTATGTTTTTCAACATGTGCTTGAGTCATAGCTACCTGCCGGAGGATCTCATGTACACTGTAGTGGTACCAATATTGAAAAATAAAACAGATGTATCCAAAATTGCGAACTATAGGCCGATCTCGCTAGCAACTGTAATAGCTAAAGTATTGGACAGTCTGCTTGATAGACAGTTGGAGGGGTATATTAAACTTCACGATTCTCAATTTGGTTTTAGATCCGGTCTTTCTACAGAGAGTGCCATCCTTTGCCTCAAGCAGACTGTACAATACTATACAGCTAGAAAAACTCCAGTATGCGCCTGTTTTCTGGATTTATCTAGGGCTTTTGATACTATATCCTATGATGTACTATGGAAGAAATTAATGCAGGAGACGGATGTACCCCGCGAGGGCACATCCGTCTCCCGCCACATCATCATCAGTACATCTGTTCTGCAATATTGGTACCACAATCAACGTAATGTGGTTAAATGGGAAGGCAAACACTCGGAAATGTATGGGTTGGAGTGCGGGGTGAGACAAGGAGGTCTGACGTCGCCTCGTATTTTTAACCTGTACATGAACGAGCTGCTGGATAAGCTTGGTAGTAAGTAGTAAGATCGGTTGTCATTTGGGAGGCGTCTGCGTAAATAACATCAATTACGCTGACGATATGGTATTGCTCAGCCCATCTATTGGTGCGATGTGTAGGTTGCTGCGTGTATGTGAGAGGTATGCTGAGGCCCATGGACTGAGATACAACGCAAAAAAGAGCGAAAGTTTATACCAATGTGCCACCGTTATATCTTGGGGGCGCTGCTTTAAAAATAGTAGAGCGATTTAAGTATTTGGGTCACTGGGTTTCGGACTGCCTCTGCGATGACATGGACGTAGAGAGAGCGCAGGGCGCTGGCCGTGCGCTGTAACATGCTGGCCCGAAGGTTTGCACGGTGTACTGAACGTATATAGGTCACGTTATTCAAAGCTTATTGACAATCCTTCTACAGCTGCAGCTTTTGGGTTAGGTATACACAGTGTGCGTACGGCGCCCTCAGAGTCCAGTATAACAATGCATTCAGACTGCTGTTCGGGTTACCACGCTACTGTAGTGCGTCCGAAATGTTTGCTGCGAGGCGTGTTGATGACTTTTACGCCATTATTCGTAAAAGGAGTGCATCAACGCTCCAGAGGATGCGAACTAGCTCGAACGGCATTCTGTCTGCACTGGCGGACCGCTGGGACTCAAAAATTCTGCACTATTGGGTACAGCTACACCCCGGCTAGGGACTGTTTTTGTTTTTATGTTCCCTTGTAATTGTATAATTTTATAATTGTAATTGTATAAGTGTAATTGTATAATTTACTAACATTAGGTTCTAAGGTTGGGTTGAAATATTAACAAAATATGGACACGTCTGAAATAAAATAAATAGATAAAAAATTAAAAAAACGCGGCGTTGAGTTCTTTCACTCAACACGCGATACCTCCAGAATTCGGCGGAGTGTCTTAAAACGAGGTTCCCTCTGCCTATATATCTGTCTGCGGAATATAGTATGAGGCTGATTTGATTAGATTTTCAATCTAAATCTAAATTGGCCTATATGCATACTAAAAAAACTGCTATTATTATTACTAGTACTACTACTAGTTTACATATGTTTTTTTTCCAAAAATATATATTTTTAAATCAACAAATTATGTCTTCCTTTTAATATGTTATTGTTATTTATTTTGTTAACTAAACGTGTCTATACTTACACTAATTAATAATCCAACTAAAAGCCAAGATAGGAAAAAAAACAGTCTTAAAAGGATCCACTGACGTATTTCCTTAGCTACGTCTTATTTTCTTTATACTCGACTACTTAGTTAGTATACAGCCACTAGACTTCTCTCAACCGTTAAAGGAGCAAGGAATAATTACAAAAGACGATAAAAATAAAAAAAAAGTCTATAAAAAAGGAGACTTGTTGTCTTCTTATAGAGAAAATTATATAAAATCGTGTTTTCAATATCATCATAACATATCATTTTTTACCTTATTTAAAAAGGAGGATGTTATCGATTCAACTGTATATTTTCTTTTCATTTTTCCGATCTGAAACGGTATCAATTTTTATAAAATTTGAAATTGATACTTAAAAATGTTTAATTGAAAACGTGTTTCATAGTTTATTAGAATTCAGCATTATTCATAAATATATTTAATAAATGTTTGTACAGATCAAGCAGGCGAAGCCGCCCGAGCTCGCTAGTAAACTGTAAGTGTTCTAAATGTTGTTTTCAGCAACCCGACGAGTATTTCTTTAAGGAAGCTGCCAGTGGCTACGGTCTACTCCACGCGCTAACAAACGTATGTACATATTTCTGAAATGAACACAAACATTCAAAGCACTGAGCTTTTCTATAGTATCACTAGTATTGTCTAGTATCGTCTATTATACGTCGTATTAACTTCATGCTCAATCTTGCACAGAGCAGGTTAGAAAGAGAGAACATTTATTTAGAGGCTGTCGTGGAGCAGCGATCGTCGTGGCAACACGATGGTCTCATAAGAATGATATTATCGTGTTACACTATTTAATATTTTCATTTTCTCGCTCTGGAATCGAGGCCATTGAGTTCAGAAGATGGGGAAGGGAAGTGTCGTAATCGTAACGGAGTGCCATAACACTCGCCTCTGCCTATCCTCCTATGTGCGGAATACAGCGTGGAGCTAAAAATATATGGATTTTAAGGAAAGTTAGAAGATGCAACTGACAAATCGTCATAAATAAATGAAACTCCCCCAGCCATTACTAGGAACGTGTGCAAGTGCCATCCAAATGCTTAGATGGTTCCACAGGAATAGTTTCAAGTTCCGCTACGTACAATCTTTTAATTTACATTTATTAAAATATTTGTCTATCCTTAATACTGGGTAGCACTTTAAAAATGCTTACAAGAGGCTACCAGTGTATTTATTATTATTAATTATTATTTATTATTTTTTATTTTTTATTTCTAGTCGCTTAGTAACCAGATAAAGCGCGGCGTTGAGTTCTGCTGCTCAACACGCCATCTCTCAAAAAATTTGGGGAAAGTGGATTACGTTCCCCCTCTGCCTACCCTGCTATAAGCGGGATTCAGCCTGAACAAAACGCGAATACATTTCCATGCAAGTTTAATAATAAAGACAGTAAAGTAATACGCATTCACAGTAAACTTTAAACCATTCAAAATGACGTATCGCATCAATAAATTCTCGCTGAGCACATTCTCTGCGTTTTTCAAAGGAAGTTTAAGCTGTAAATTAAGCGCTCATAAAGAGATAGCTGGAGGTGTATCCGGGGTTTTTTTTCTTTTTTAAAACCATTGAGCTAATATATGCAAATGGTTATTTAGTTAGTATGTTGTACGTTTTTCTTAGACTTTTTTTTAGCAAATCAGACATCACACATTGCAAGGAACCTAGGAACCTTTTATTAAAACACGCTGTTCGTACTAAAACACTTTTTTGTACTTTCCACCGAAGTACAAAAAAGTGTTTTAGTACGTTGCGTACTTTCCACCGAATTCTAAGGGCTTCGTGTATGGCGGAACTCAACGCCAAGCTTTGACTAGTTACACAGTAAGAAAAGGAAAATATTGAATATTAATTCCTCCGAGTGGGAATTGAACCTAGAATTGTGGCGCTCACAGTTGGACGCTTTGCTCAGCATGCGATGTAGAAACAATGTATAATGTTCGTATCCTTTATTTATGTTGACGTAGTGGCTTGATTTTTTCTGTGCTCTAAGAAATCGTAGACCTGGATATTTATGTATCTTCAATATTCATTACAGCTTGATACTTTTTTAAATAAACAGACTTACAGATAGACGTACAGACAGATGGACATTAAAGTGATCCTATAAAGATACTGTTTCTGTTTTAAGAAAAAACAGTTTCACGCTTTCTCTGATTAGCGTGGTAGTTAGTGCATGACAGCAATGCATGACTGTAAAACGTCGGTTTATTTTTATTTCCTTACCACCCATATAAAGCCTAGCGTCGAGTACCCCCACTCAACACGCGATGACTCGAAAATTGGGTTGAAAGTGTCGCGCGGAGAATCTTAACATCAAGTTTCTTTAGCTATTCTGCCGATAGCTAAATCAATCAGTCCGTTGGAATATTATCATAAAAATATATGGTATTATTTTTATAAAACAATCTAATTTAGATATGTGGCGATTAGTTTCTTTAAGGCTTACTTTGTCTCAGAAAACATTAAAAGTCCACAACTTGTAGCGTTGAGTTCCGTCATTACTCACACAATATTTTGAATTCGGACGGAAAGGGGAACACTGAAACCTGCTTACTTTATGAACTAATTAAATGAATTAATTAACTCTTTATTCAGCTGCTACTGTAAATTGAGTTTCTACAAGTACACAATCTACACTTTAGAGACGACTCGCCGGAGTGCATGCAACTTAAGAGCTGCTGAGAAAGTTATTAACGCCCGTTGTGACATTATATAGCTTGACTTTCTCTTTCTTTATTTCTTTACGTATTTTATTATTCTAAAACGATTTAAAGTGTAGGAATTTTCTGACCAAGGTCACTACTTTCCGCCAAATTATGGAGGTATTGCGTGTTGAGTGACGGAAAACAACGCCACGTTTTGCCTCGACACCGGAGCGAAGTAATTAAAATATAAATTTAAATAAATATTTTTTTTCCTCGGGTGGAGATAGAACCTACAATCAGTCGATTTCGCAGCACACTTTGTGTCCCTGCGCCAACACGGACCATGACTGACTAATGTTGTCATATTCTTAAAAGAATCAGTCCAAGTCTATATCAATCCATATAAATTAAGAACTTGTAATAAAGAGTACTCCTTTCAACAGGATGGCGGGAGGTTTCAAAGCCGAGATGCAAGTTTTTCATTAAAGTATTGAAATGGCTATGGTGTGATTATATTTTTATATATTTAAATCGTGAGGCTCGTAGCAGTGGAGCTCGTAATTGCGACAGCCCTTTCATTTTCTTATCTCTGTTATCGGAGCAAAACACGGTTTTGAGGTCCGCCACTTTACCTGCAATGCCTACAGAATTCAGTGGAAAACGAAAAACGGAGTGTCTCAACACTAGTGTCCTTCTACCTTCCCTGCTGCATGAGGGATACCGCGAGAGCTGATATAAAATATTTAAACCTTATTTGTTACTGAGTAAGTGACATACGCACAGACTACTAGACGTACAAAGTTTTTTTTATTTTTTGAGGTCATTGATGTATTTTCTATTTGTCATGATGCTCCGTGCAGTGTTACTACACTGCATAGCACACTGAAACACTTTCGTTTCTATGTATACGTCTGCACATATTTCAGTATTTCTTTAAAAACAATTTTCTTAACAACCTTAACATTAGGTTCCCTCAGCCTACCCTGCCGGGATGTACGGGATACAGCGTGAACTTGATTCAATTTAATTTTTATAATAATATTTGTGAATTATTTTACACTTATTTTTATACATTCGTATATCTTTTAAGTAAAGCAACGATTTTTAATGTTCAGATATAATTGATTTGAAAAAAATAACAAGACCAAATTGTGTCCGCATACTTTTCAAAAAGTTCACCCGGATTAAGCCGTAACCCAAACAATAGTGTTGTTATTCAAAAAATAGAATGAAATTACTAGTTTTTATTTTTTTGATTACTAAAGAGTGAAATGGTATAAAATTTATTTACTGTGTACTTTAATTATGGTTTATATTTAAAAGTGTTTCGTTTTCGTTGAAAGCTTTTATTGTTTTTTAGGTTAAGCTTTGTAAATTAATATTTTTCAAATATTATTATGTTGCCCTATGTAAGCATTACTAAATAAATATTGCAAGTAAAGCATTACTCTTCAATTAATTTGAGCATAAATATTTCTAACGGATTTTTTACCTAAAATCTATTTCAGTTATTATAGGTCTGTCACAGCTGAATCACTACGAAATCAACAATAGCTTCACTTTGATTCGTAAAAACGGCTTAAATTCCTCGAACTTCAGGTACTTACTCTATTAACTTCTCTTCACTTTTCCGTATGTTTTCTCGCTGTAGATCAATCAACGACGAATTGATTGCCTATTTTCCGACCGTCCAATTACTAAGCTGGGCTTTGAAATATTTTGTTATTACAATGTTGAGCCGAATCGTAAGCAATTTTACGTTTTAAATTAAAAGTAAAAAATACTGTTTATATTTCTTAGAGCGCATGTTTTTTTCTTTGGTTAATGAATGGTATCTCAGAATTTTTATTAGCGTCATGCTGTATTTTATACAGAACAGGTTAGGGAACTTAATGTTAAGACACTCCGTTCCCCATTTTCCGCCGAATTCTAGACATATTGCGTGTTGACTTGCGAAAAACATCGCTGCGCTTTATTAAATATTAAATATTTAATTCCCTCGAGTGAGAATTCAACCCACTACAGGTCGCTATCAAATTAAATTCGTTAACATAATTTTGAAAGTCAAAATCAATATGCATAACTTTTTAACATAATATACGAGTATGTTATGCTAGTACTACTATACTACTTATGCTAATGCTGTGTAAAGACTTTATTCGGTTGAACGCGGTAATCTCAGGAACTACTGTGGCGAACCTGTTAGTAAAAGTGAGACGATTATTGTGCTCTTTGTTCAGATAAATATAAAATATTTTTAATTAAAGAAAATATAAAATATTTTTTCGCAGAGTTAGAGTTGAACCTTCAACCGTCGCGCTTGTCCATGCACCGTGATCTCGTTGATGGACGGTTCCCAGGTTAGAAACGGAAATGCAATTAAAATAACAATAACATCGCTCGCCTAAATTTGTGCTGAGTTTCTTAATTCCAAATAATCCCAAAGCAAAATGTATATATGTATTCACGGGAAGCAGGATACGAAGTCGCTAAGTCGCAGAGGCTGTTTTTGTTTCCAAACAATAGCAGGCAGTTCCCTTAAT
>DWGR01004690.1:0-10941 GCA_018247715.1 Heliconius burneyi
ACGGACCCCCTGCCAGCAACCACGACGAGTTGTACACGACTTTACAACGCTAAGCGTTGTGTTTCCAGGTCGATATGACATGGGTACCTTCAAATAGCGCGTCTATCTCCACCTTAAAGGCCGGCAACGCACCTGTAGTTCCTCTGGTGTTACACGGAATCGTGGGCGGCGGTGATCACTTACCTTCAGGTGACCCGAACGCTTGTCCTTTTCCCATAAAAAAAAGGTTGAAGAGAACTGAAATGAAGACATTTTTAGTGACTCTTGTCACAAAATAATTTATTTAAGTATTTAGTATCCTTTAATCCATCAATAAACTGCAGGTTGAGTATATTTGTGAATAAATCAAAGATTAAGATCACCGGTTGAGCGATCATGGTGGAAGTCATATTGACGGTCATTAATCAATCGGTGATCCTCTAGATATACCAAGAGCTGACTATTGATGATGCTCTCCATGATCATTGAGAGTAGGGAGGATATGACAATAGGCCTGTAGTTAGATGGATCGGAAGCATCGCCTTTCTTCGGCATCGAGTGAATAAGAGCGCTTTTAGCGTCTCTTAGCGAGCGTCGGCGACGTCAATCCTTGGTCATCCAAAGTCGAGTTCGAGGCAAAGAGAGTGCCAAGGAGATCGGCTTTCTGTTTTGCCGTGTGGACCAAGATGTCATTTCCCGTTTGTAATGGTGGAAGCGAAGGCTGGCTAAAGTTGCCAAGTGCCGCCTTTGAGAGCGCCCAGAACTGATGAGTTCCAGACGGGTAGCTCGCAAGCTTCTCGCTGATTTTAGCGATACGCTCGGACCTTGATCTGGCAATTTGCCACTTAAACAACCTAGCGGCTCGGTTATAACATACTTCCAAAAAGGAGAGGACTATACAAAAAGTAATATCATTTTTTAGCCACTGAATTTCAATGTAATGTAATACAATTGTCATTACAAACTGTTAGATCGCGCACTTTTTGCAAGTGGCTTAAATAAATCAGAAATCAATGAACAGTGACTGCTGCGTCCCTCATCCCCCGTACCCCATCGTTGTCCCCCGTCCCCCATCCATCGGCCAGAGTCCACCGTCCACAGGCCATGGTCGACTTACACTTTCCTCTCGTTTGTGCTCAGTGCCGAATCATTATTTTAATGTTTCGATTTCCACACGGTGTGCAGTGCTCTAGCCGCAGCGGCGATGCTCTTTTCACTGTGTATTGTGATTTACATGTAATTAAAAGACAACGTGTAATTAATAAGTAATAGTAGCATAAAAATATTTATAAAGAGATAAATTTGTTCTTTAAATGTGGTCTTTACTTTGGATAATTTGGCGAGTATTTTAAAGATTTATTGGAAATTTGTACAGTCGCTACATTGTAGCTGTAACTTTACTCGCCACTTTAAGAGTATTATAAGAAAATCCTTTTCAATTGCTTATCAAACAAGTCATTTATTTTTGATAACGCAAATTGAATGTATATTAAACAATCAGAATAACAGCTATTTTATATTTCTATGCGGCGGTTTTCGCTCTCGATCTCTTATTCCATAAATAATAAAAAAGCTATGTATGTGCGATCTGGTCACGACTCTTACAAATTGATATTACAAAGATCGCCGAGAAATATGTCGTAAATAGCTTTATCCGAATAAAAGGGATATAAGACATGCTTAAACGTCCCTAAGCCCAGTTCCATATGTATGTGCTTTTTGAATGAAACTTTTAATCAAAGATCTGATTAATAATCCATCGTAACGACGACATTCGACTGAAATAAAACAACTAGAAATCTAAATACAGCCCAAAAACTGGCTCTCCATTCGATATAAATGCAAATTGGAGGGAACACAGACAGATTTGGTGAGATATTAATGTATATTTTGTACTCGCTCCCTCTCATCCCACACACCCGCTCGACACCCCGGCGAACCCCGAGACCGCTACGAGCTTAACTGTTTTATAAAACTTGGTAATTCACGCAAATTATTTGGGGAAATGCTTAATACAATTTACTCAAGTATGTACGAGTAACATTCTTCTGTACAACGCCCAGTCGAAATAAACCTGACCGACCTACATAGACACCTATTTAGTTTAAATAAGAATAATCATAACGTATCAATAAATACACCAATTAAAGAGGGACGCAGTCAAGTGACCGCACCGAGCATCTAATCTATAATAAAAGATTTGCAAATTAATTTCAATAGTGAATCAAAATTTCAACGCCGCTTATCCCGTGTCCCGTGTCACGCGTTCTGTGTCAACTCGTCACTTTAATCAAATTAAATAAAATCACTTCACCTATACCATGTGCCCCTCTGCCACGGCTGGCCTCAATAATGGTCGTTCTGGTAACGACACAAATAGTGCCTTAAGTTTCACCACTCAATAACTTAATCGGGTCGAAGTGTCTCAGCACTAGGGTCCCAGGTTCGCTCTAACACATAGGTACACGGCTTGAGGTAAAATGATTTATAAATGTAATGCTGCAGGTTTAAATTATACACAAAAGTACTTTCATAAAATAATAAGCTACTATCAACGTTTCTGTCAATTCTAATGCATTTAAAACACAATAGAAAGCACAGTTTAGTAAAACAATAAAAAATAATTGTACAACCCAAAACCAACGGCGCGAAAGACAATCACGAGATCCTATATCTATTGTTGCAAATGCTCAATATGCTTTATATTTGAATGTGAATGTTAGTCATCTCAACGTGGGCGTGGGAGTGGGCGGGCGAACGAGCTTGCGGCGGTGGTGTCGGTATGAAGCGGTCACGCGAGATATTGAAATTGACGCCCTATTAAGCATTGCCCTTTGTTAATGCAATTGCTTTATGTATAATTATTAACTAATTACAATATGTGCATACACTGTGCACGCATAACTGATATATGCATACAGGAACTGTATCCAATAAGTAGATTGATCATTTGAGTGTACATTGATAGAAAGAGAGAATATAGCACCAAGACATTCCGTTCTCCATTTTTTACCTTTTTTTAATTTAACCCAAACTGCAACGAAATTATTAGCATTTCTTTTCATAATATGTGCACCTCTGTATTTAAATAATACTTATAAGTGGAAAACTGTAATTGGCTTAATTTTTTTTATATACAAGTTTCTGTTTGTCAGTAATAATAATATGCTGTAGTTTTCTATATAATAAATGAATAAAATATATATATTTAATAATTTAAAAAAACATCTATAGGACATATTCCCCATAGTATACTAACCTTGAAGCCCTGGATAACACTAGGGTTCTTACGCTGTATTCGTGTTAGTTTGTAAGTACATTTACGAGTATGCTTAGTCCAGTGGCAACATTAAGTTTTCTAGTTCAGATCCAAAAAATGGCTGAACTTTGTATAACGCGTTAAATTTGATTGTCCTAAATAAATGTGTATGGTTAAGTTATTTTTGAAAATGATTCATCCAGTATTTTAACAATTCGTAAACGTGACAAACTTCAAAAAAACCGAACCTTTCAAGTACCGTGACAGTTTAATAATTAGGGCACATTACAACATCTATCGTAACATTTACAACAATTTAACAAAAAAATTAAAAACATTACAAATAAGGCACTTTTAAACAAGAATAAAAATTATGCAAAATGCTTGTGAAAATCCGTAAAATCTTTTCCTCAGCCCTAGGTTTATATATATATATATACAGTACATAGTACAACTATTAAGAAATAATATCTCTCTACACAATGCCATCGATTCTGTAAACGATTACTTCTCAAATTTAGGACAGGAACTTGCAGCTAAAATTTTAAATAGGCTTAATTGCTCCGAGGATTATCTTGCTTTTAATTCTACTCCTAACCTGAACTCCTTAAGCTCGTTTCCCTTATAGCCTACAGACAGACCTACTAAAATTTTAGCATACACTTTACTACCTAAGCTAATCAAACTGATAGATAGCCCTATAGCTTGCGCATTCTATCTGTAAACTTTTGCCTTTATACAAAGGTACCATGACTGCACCTGGCCAATTGTCTGAACCTCTCCTGATTTCCAGTATAAATTACACAAAAACCAGAATAATCTCATCTGTCCTTCGAAGGCACCCCTTTTATTCTACACGTTAACGAGCAACCTTGAGAAACACTAACTTCACAGGAAACACTAACACAGGAAAGCTTCGTATTTTCCTTGAAGTTACTTGTTAACTTTTCATCTCTTTTATTCTCTGCCTTTTCACGCTTCATCTTTATCAGTACTTTTGTCTGGTTCTTTGGCAGCTTACATTCTTTATACTTTTCTCTGCCGTTCGCACCTTTCTTCCATCTTCACCTTTCTCCTCTTACATTCCACGTAGCTATTTAAAGCTCCGTCCTCCTCCTCCGGACTACCACTGTTCCGGACATGGCGTGTTGGGTGGCGGTCTCCAACGCCGCATTCATCGCCACTTGACACATCAGCGGGGAGCGCACTAGTGCGCGTCGCCTAGAGGATGACGCCCTGTCAGTGCACTCTCGAGGTGCACGTAGCGGATGGCAGTCCTCGTAAGGTCTGGCAGGGCCTTCCATCTTAGACCCTCACCTATCTTCCTTTCCACAATAACTGCGAGCTAATCTAAGCTAACCCCACCCCTACAATTTGATGTTAATTGATTTGTGAGATCAATATGAGTCGTTGGAACGAACGCACTATCGCAAGGCGATCCATATGTTAAATAAACGGCATACACCCCAAAGTCAACCCCACAGACATAAAATAGCACCACACACCTTTATAAGACAGGTAGACACTACCACATACACCGAAGCTGGGACATAAAATAGCATCACATATCTATTAATCTTATACCAAGTCTTAGAAGCGGTCACGTCAGCCAACATTCAATATTATAATATTGATCATAGGTGACAATATGTGTCGCCCCTACATATTTATTGCCCTTACAAGAAATTTGATCCTAAAATATCATGCCATTATAGGCTTCGAATTATTATATTATATTTATTATACATTTGGTACGAGTGTTTATGTGCGTCATATTTATTTGTACCGTAGACTTCGTTCCCGTTCGACGACGGTTTGACGGTTTGGTCAAAAAAAAAACGATTAAAGTTACATTTATAAATATTAACGCTTACGTTTCAATTATATTTGTAAGTTCTACTTATCATATAAGACATTGGTACAGATTTCTTAAAGTCCAACTCGCACATGACCGATTTAGTAATAAAACATATAAGTCAAAAAAAATATAAATCTAAAAAAAATAAAACTTGATTGAAATGCGCTCCAGATTGCATGTAGTTAAATTATACAAAAAAATTATAAAGCTGAACAGTTTGCTTGGGCGATCGCGGTAATCTCAAGTAGTACTGGATATTATTTTAAAAAAAAACAAGCGCGAGTCGGACTCACTCACTGAGGATTCCGTACAAAAATTGTAGATCTGATACCTTACTTGAACTAACAGCTTTAATACCAAATTTTGGCCCACTTTTAGGGATAAATTGTTTTAGGATTTAACTACAAATAGTGTATTAAGATGTTTTTCGAAATAAGTACTATCTATAGCTGCTAGCTGCCAAATTGTATAATTCTAGGTTACCCTAGGAAGGCGGAAGCACCCTATTAATTTTGATTCCCTTTATAGTGTCGAAATGTGCGATTTTTACTATTTAAGGCTATTATTTTTTAATATAAAATAAAAATGTATAGTTAATAATAAGTATAGTTAAATGTATAGTTTTCATTTGTTTTTTTAAATTTTCCTGAACTAATATTATCTGTAGATGCTAGCTGCCAAATTTCATAATTCTAGGTCAACCAGAAGTACCCTATCAATTTTGATTCTTTCGAATTTTAAAAATCGAGTACGAGGGCATGAAATCTCAAAAAAACGTGTTTTGACACTATAAAGGGAATTAAAATTAATGGTATACTTCCGGTTAACCTAGAATTATAGAATTTGACAGCTAGCAGCTATAGGTAGTACTTATTCAAGATCTAAGACTATGAAGTTTGGCAGCTGCCATCTACAAGTATTACTAGTTCATGAAATAATCTGAAAAAAGAGGGCAATATTTGGTACTAAAGCCGGTAGTTCAAAGAAAATATCAGATGAAATAGCTCAGGCTAAACCTGAATTTCAGAATAAGGCTCCAAATGTTGGCTGCATGGAACCCTCGGAGGACGAGCTCGACTTGTATTTTTTATATACCCGACAGTTTTTATTTTATATACATGTAAATTATAGAGACAAGCCCGCCCTTGTAAACTAGCTTTATATTTTATTTGTGTTTTATTATATGCAATAAAGAATATATATTATAATAAATTATAATTTTATATTCAATAAATAAAAAAAAGTAATACTGCACAAAATATTCTTTTAATATGCTTTTGTTTATTTTTTACTTTGATTCAATTTCACATTTTTCCATGTTTGTGTTTTGTGTCTGTGCTCTTCCCAGTTCTAGTAAGAGTCTCTTTTCTCCTTGTTAATAGTAATCGCGCGAAAAGCTTTTCATTGCTAATTAAGTTTTACTTGAGTGATGCGATGATCAGTTTTCATAATCTTGTAAATTAGTTGTTCCTTGTAAAATGGATGAGTTTCTTTATTAACTTTACGATAGCGCCGTTAGGAAGCTTTAATGTATTACAGCAAATAGCCTAAATATCTACACTTAGAATAAAATAGTAACTGATCGATGTCTGAACTTGACATGAGAAAACATATTATTAGTGGCATTTGTAAATGTAATACAACCCAAAAAATATTTTCAAATTTTTTATTTGTGTGTGTTTGTTCATACTAATATCAGAAGAGATTTATCTGATTTAAATTCACTGTTATATTTTCACTTTTAGATTCTGGCAAGTTTCCGTTTACAGTTAATGTGTATTTTATTACAACCGGTTCATATATAAAAAAGGTAATATCACTTTAAAGTATATTAAATAAATATTTTATACAATTGCTATACTGAACTACATTTAGGATCGTGATCGGTGCTTACGCGGGAAAAACTGCGCTTCCCATGCACGCTTACTAAATACCGTATAACTTAATTAAACACAACAATTTTTATAAGTTAAATCAAATAAATTCTCAAAAGACTTAATGTAGTGGCGAGAATTATTAATAATAAACTTCGTTGCTAGGCCCGTTGCCTAGTAAAACTAAACTTGCAAAGTTTGTTTTTTGTTTTAAGAAAACGTTAACCAAGAGCGTGGCGCCACATGGCGTGCGCCGACTTACGAAACCGACGAACCTTACGAAATAAAAACAATGTTTTACAAAAATATTGCCCTTTAAGTAATGTTTAAGAAAGTCCGCGATGGTATATCTTTATCTCTGAGGGTTAAGCAAAAGTAACCATTTTAATTAATTTACTTTAAATTTATCCGGTGTTTTTTAATATTTTTCTATAATTTGATATTCGTCCTTATGAAAATAAATATAATAGTCACTTTTAGCATTCCATCTAGATTGGAATTATAGCTTACTATATCATATTCTAATAAATAATGAAGGAGATGTCACTGATTCGAAATCACCTAGCCTACGAGCGGCATTTTTGTCGATCTACTTATAACCTCCTCGGGGGTTGACCTCCGGATCAGCTACATTCATAATAATCGGTCAGCTCCGGACCGATTATTATGGGACTAGCCTGAATGATAGAGGGGGTTGTGGAGCAACATAAAAGCTATTTTAATCCTGGATTTTTTGCAGAATCAGAATTTACACGAAGAAAACTGCGTTTGCAATTTTCTATTATTTTAAAATTTAATAAGTACTTAATAAAGTTCAAGTGGGCGAAGCCGCGCGGATCCTCTAGTTGATTATATTATAATTTTACTTGAGAAAAAATCGTATTACTTCAATAATAAATAGCTTCACTCTGTGTTTCTCATACCTAGTAGTTATTAGCCCAATCTGCGAGACACACACGTTTTGTCTATTCACCGGAGAGAAAAATTATAATAAAAAAATTAAACTTCCTCCTAGTGGGAATAAAACCTACAACCGTCAAAAGCTATGTCGCTGCCTCAACTGTATTACTTTAAGACAAATTATATAAAATAACTTCGCTTGAACTACATGATTATTCATTTAATAAGCAGAATTGACTGACCTGTCATATGTGATGTCAAAAACTTGTTTAATTTACTCGTTCAGAAACAGCCTTAAATATTAAATTATTGATTTTAGTAAGGATTCGTAATATTCATTGTAAAATAACTGTAATGAAAATACCCAAATCGAATCGAATAATCCAATTTCGACATCGAATCCAAGATATTTAATCGAATATCGAATCGAAAATATTTAATTGAGAGCCTCCTCCTTGTTTTGAAAGTCGGTTAAAAATATAGATTTATCACAAACAAATACAGATTCATTATAAGTATAAAAGTGAATTGCTTTATATTTGCAGCCAAATTTTATACCTTAAGTGCATTCCGATGCCGATAACTTTTTTTAATAAACTCATTTTGATGAAACAAACTTAAAGCTGAGTTAAAACAAAGCAATTGCTGAAAGTTTTAAGTAAAGGTTCAGTACTTTCGGAGATAAACGTGATCATACATAAATGACCCTCTATCAGTTTCAGTCAAAAATATAAAATGTCCAGATAAAATATTTTTACTGATTAATTATATTGTATATAGAGATGTTTCTATTCGTCGTATACGTATGCACAGTGCAATGGGGAGGGGTCAAAGGGCGCTAGAGAAAGCTCACGCATTGTTCCTATTGATGCCGACACAAAAGGTAAGTGAGCTCGCGGGTCATGAACTACGCGACAAGCGATCACGAACAATTTTAATAATTTTAAACATGTGTCTAGTGATATAATAAAACAGTAAAAATATTTTGTCTGTATATTTAATATTTTTGACTGAAATGAATAGATTGACTTAAAAAGAATAATAGAAAGCAAAAATTTTTTTTTTTAATTTCTTGTCTGTCTGTCTCTCTCTATGTATGGTCACGCTAATCTTCGAAAGTATTGAACTGATTTACTTCAAAATTTTACCAATTGCTTTGCTTTAACTCAACTTAACATCTTAAGTTTGCTTAATCAAAATCGGTTCATTATCCTTTGTGGTACTATTGGATATTTTTCATAATATGCAATCATTACAGGTCTTTTACATAGAATATTATTAATCCTTACGCAAATCAATAATTTAACAATAAAAGCTACTTCTTACTTACTTTAATAAGTAAATTAAATAAATTATTGACATCAACACATATGACTGTCACTCACAGTCTGTCGGTCATTTCTGTTTATTAAATGAATAATGATGTATTTCAAGCAGGCGAAGCCGCTGGCGGGCCACTAGTTAGCAATAAGGTTAATTTATTTCTAGAGTTAAAGGATAAGAGCGGGCGTTATGAGAGCAACACCTATCGTAACATAATTTTATATCATCATTTCACAATTATTTATGTATGTTATTTGTTTCTTTTGCTTTACGCTTTATGTCTAGCGGAGTAACAGAGCATTAAGCACTAAGGTCCCTGCATACCTCTATCATCTTGTCCACTGTCATCATCTTGGAAGAAGGGCATGAAAAAAGCATAAAGACACCCTGGAATCCATAATATAATTTGAGGTTGATGTATGTTATTAACTTAACTAAACTTAAATTAGCTTCACGCTGTATACGAAAATAGAGCGGTCAAGCCTCAATTAGAGCCGTATCTCCTCCTCATTCGCCTCTTCCACTGTCGTCGACATCTTAGAGAAACAAACCGATTATCGAAATAATCAAGTATCAACCTCTTAACTCAGCGGAGGGGATCTGTGAGAGCATATCGTCGATATCTTATTGCATGTGCTCTATGAGGCGATCCGTTTCTGTACTACGTACTAGTACTGTGGGACCTGTACAGGCATGTATAGTTCCAGCGAACACGGAGCCAGATAGTTGACAGGTGTCACCCTTAAAAATTAGCGTGACGACGGACACTTAAGCGCCGGGGTCACTTCGTAAGGGATTACAAGCACAGTGACCCCGGCATGACGCATAAAATTAAGTTCTATTTTGTAGCCAGAGTATTGAAGATCGGTCGGTTGGGCTATCTGAGTCGCTGTCAGAAATAACAAGGCCGGCCATGCCCTCTCAAAATAGTGGTGGACGGAATCCTGGTTGGAATGTAGACCCCTGATATTGAAAAAATCCACGTTAAGCGTGGTAGGGTTCCCGTGGCTCGTACGTCTCGTTTGACTTATTTGTAGCGCGAAACTGTGCCTACCCCAGAATTCGACGGGCGGCCTGAGATTGAAGACTCAGGGAGGGATTTTTCGACACTAGAGGTGCTGGTGACCTCTTAGGGTAGTATACTCGTATCTCTTAGTGATGCTATCTTATTCCAGAGGGACTTGACCACCGGAGTCCGGCGTTATCTAATGCGAAACGCCGTGGCCTAAAGCCATTCCTTAACGCCGGCTTAACTGCCGTGGGTGAAAGAAGTCCGTCAAACTACAGCGCTCACTGGACCTACTCCCAGACTGGCTCTCAAAATGGCACCTCAGAGTAAACGTCAAGAAGTCACAGGCCCTAATGACAGGAGCCTATCCAATCGAAGCCAATCGAATGGTCACCCAAGGCAACATATCTAGGAGTTACCATCGACAGAAGGTTGACCATGTGACATCACGTAAACCAAATTATAAACTCCGCCAAAACAGTCACCACTCAACTTCACCCAGTATTCACATCCAAGCTCCCACTACGGACAAAAATCAGCATCTTCAAGACATACATACGTCCACGACTGACTTACGCCGCCGCAGCATGGTACACACTAGTCAAGCCCCACCGAAGAGAATAACTCCAAAAACAGCAAAACAAAGTACCCTAAAAACTCACTCTAGCCCCCGATTTGTCAGAAACGCAAAGATTGCTCGCAATCTAAAAATTGAGCCACTTGCAGACCACATCCAACA
>DWGR01004691.1:0-10940 GCA_018247715.1 Heliconius burneyi
ATATTATCGTTATACACAAATTACCTTTTTACTAAATAAAACTAGTCTCTCTCTGCTTACCCTCCTACTTGCGGGATATAGCGTGAAGCTAAAAAAATAAAAAATATATATGTAAAGAGAAATCTTTTATAATCTTAGAAGTTATACGTTTTTTTCTAGATTGTTGTTTTATCCTACATATAGCAGGATAGGCAGATGGAACCTGGGAACCTAATGTTAACCTTCTCTTACTTCTGTACTTAAAATATTATAATTTATATTTGCGTAATTGAGAATTTCAATATATTTTTGATCAATATTTGTATTTCAAGAATAGATTGGCGATCCTTAAAGAAGCGTGAAGATAATTGAAATTATAACTCAATTTATTTTTAAAGTAATGGTGATCGCCCCTTTCGTTCTTTCTATTTATTTTTTAAATTACATTGTAATACTTCTATATGAAAAGAAAGTGTGAAATGAATAAATACAAGCCTAAAAATATGAAACTTATAAGTGGGTTCGATTCTCATTCGAGGGAATGAAGTATTTAATAATAATATTTTTATTTATTCGCTCGTCACGAGGTAAAATGCTTCAAGAAAGGGAGATTCTTAATACTAAGCTATCAGGTTTCCTCTGCCTCCCTCGCCACGTCTGGAATACAGCGTGAAGCTAACCTAAAAGTCTAGTTCTTACACGTGTATATTAAAATGTTGTGAAATGCATCTACCTAGAGTGGCGTTTTATTAGATAGAAGAGAAGATTAAATGTATCGTAATTTGTATTAAGAGTGCAACGTACGGACGGCTTAAGTGAATTAATCCACGCATATACCTAACACATACAAATGCTCCGTAAATATACAGTAAAAATATTTTTTGATGATGACATCGGAATTTTATAAAATAGAATTATCTTTAGTTAATTAAATATTAACACTTAGATATCTTTTCTTTATTTTAATCACCTTTGTTGATTAAAATTTCCCCTTTTTTCTCCTACCCATTTCAATTTTTTTTCCAGCTGCACGCTGTACTCGGCATTTATGTTAGCAGGGTAGGCAGAGGGACCCTAGTGTTAAAACACCACTCCTCACTTTCCACCTAATTCTGAAGGCATCGAGTGTTGAGAGGCGGAACTCAATGCCACGCTTTGCCTCGATGGTGTCGAGGAAAATATTAAATATTCTATTTTTTCTAGTGGAAATGGAACCTTGTGCCGTTGCACCATGTTTGGTCTCAATTTTGTACCTCAAATTTAACAATATAATGATTTCGTTCTCTAAAATCCCAATGGAATTCTTTCACAAGAAAGGTTTTATATAAATTTATTGCTCCTTCAGCATTTTAGGTGTGATGTCGTCGGTCATGCTGCCAGACGCGAGATCACTTTACATTGCATTAGGACCCAGCTACGATATGAAAATATTAGGAGCTTTTTATTTTATTTTTACAATGAAGATATTTGCTTAAGAAAAATAATAATACATCATATCCCATTCAGATGTTTTACGTATAAATTAGCCTAATTTATAGGATTAGAGAGAATGAGGCCATCGTGGCGCAGAGGCACAAAGATTTCTTGCTGTAACGTCGCAATGGTGGGTTCGATCGGTGGATTCGATTAATTATTATTTATTAATATCTTTATTTCTTTACTCTGTTGTATCTCGTAGAGTTCCGCCACTCGAGACGGAAAGCCTTGAAAAATTCAGCGGAAAGTGGTGAACGGAGTGTCTTAACACTAGGTTCTCTGCCTAACGTGCTGAGTGCGGGATACAGCGTGAAGCTGATTTATTTATTTACAGATCAGGCCTTTAAAAATTAATTAAGGTTTTAAACTTATTATAATATTTGTCAAACTCAATTATAGTATTTTAATATTCATTGACGTTAATAAATTATAGCAATTTTTGGTTGAATGTCTAAGCCTCGCGGCTATTTAACTGTCAGTAATCCCATTCTAAGTTTGTAGATAAATTAAATCATAATTTCTTATTATTCGCCTTAAGCAATGTTTGTTTATTGTGGCGAGGGTAGATATTAAATAAAGTTATTAATTCAACAAAGAAAATGACTTGCCTCTTTGGCTTTAAGAATAATGGCTGGCTTAGAATGTAATTTTAATTTAAATAGATAAAGCACAAATGAATATAATTTTAAAAAAAGTGTTTTTTAGCATTTTTATTATTTCTTCTTAACGTAGTTCTCTTATAAAAAAATAGAGTTCTCCAAGCAGTATCTCATTTTATAATAAAACTTAAACTGAAATCTGAATAACAAACATAAAAACGAGCTGACTAAAATGTAAAATCAACATTTACCTATATCTATACTTATAATAAATCTGCAGAAAAGTCGTTTCTGTACATTGAAAATATTTTAAAAAATTAGCCATGGTGTTAAAGAGTAAGTAACAAAATCCATTTCCAGCATTTTTGGAATTTTTGTCTGTTTGTATGTTTATGTGAACACTTATCACGTAAAAAATACACAACAAAGTTAAGTAAATCTTATACAAAAAAATTGCAACTAACTCAAAGTAGGATTTAGTTTTCATTAGATCACAAAGATATAAGTAATTAACGTTTTCAAGAAGTTTACATTTGAGAAAGAATGACTGCTAGGCGGTACGAAGTTCGCCGGGTCAGCTAGTCGATAATATAAACCTTTTTAGTAATGACTCATTAGATCAGCTTAACGCCGTAATCCGCATGTTGCAAGGTTGCTAGGATGAAGGGACACCCATGTTAAATATTGAGAGACGGAACCCGATGCCGCGCTTTTGCCTTGGTACCAGAGCGAAGAAATGAAAATATTAATGAATAAAAATTAATTTCTAAGAGTAAGAGTCGAACCCACGACCGTCACCTTACAGAACGACAGTATCAATAGATAAATTTCACTTTTATAATTTAATCATGGCTTTAGTTTACAGTTTAATAAATGATTCATTATATTTTTTATTTTTACGAGTACAGTTAACAGTTAAGTGGTTTCGTGGCGCAGCGGCACAAGTGTGTGACTGTAACGCGACGGTTGTGGGTTCGATCCCTACTCGAGGAAGTGAAATATTTATTTACGTTTATATTTCCATTTCTTCGTTCTAGTGTCAAGGCCAAGCGCGGCGTTAAATTCTGCCACTCAACACGCAATGCCCCCAGAATTCGACAGAAAATGGGGAACGGAGTATCTTAACACTAGGTTCACTATGCCTACATTTTGTGTGCGGGATACAGCGTGAAGCTTTTGTTTTTTAAATTCACTTGTTTTTTAATGTACTTTCGATAAGCTGGAAAAAGTAGATTATTTTCAATCGAAAGAATGTTTTTATATTATATAGAGGTACGTAGGTGTTTCCTCAATCGGTTCAGACAAAGGATGCTGTTACGTTCCGACATCCAGATAAAATTGTTTCTGACGGTAATATAGAACTGAATGCGTTTTTAAATTTCAATTGTCTTAATAGAGTTTTCATAAAATTATATTTTTTTATTTTAAAAATATTGTATTCATATAAAGATATTTATGTTACTTTGTCTGGCTTGGTGTTGATCTTGGGAACGTCAAATGAATATATATATTTTTATTTACCAGCTTCACGCTGTATCCCGCACTCAGCAGATTAGGCAGAGGGAACCTAGTGTTAAGACACTCCGTTCCCCATTTTCTGCCGTATTCTGGAGGCATTGCGTTTTGAGTGGCAGAATTCAACGCCACGCTATTCCTCGATGTCAGAATGAAGAAATGAAAATATGAATTTAAATAATTATTTCATTTTCTTGGTGATCGAACCCACAACCAGTCAGTTTTTACACTCACGCCTTGTGCCCCTGCGCCATGACTGGCCTCAAATGAATATATTTATGTAATATGTTTTCCGATTTGATTATGCAAACGTAAGATAACTTGATCTTATTTAGGTTTTTTATAAAATATTAAAGTTAATTATAAAATATTAACGTTTATTCGGTTGATTATATTTATTTATTTATACTTATATCAACAATTGTTAGTGCAGCGGCACAGTGTCTGACTGCAAACACGATGGTTGTGGGTTCGATTCCCACACGGGGAATGAATTACTTTCTACCCATAACTACGGACGACCACAAAGTGTTCGAAACGTCGGATTTCCAGATATGTATAATAATAAATTACGCGATTAATCCGGTAAAAATACTTCCATTTAAAATGAATTAGACAAATAAATCCAATTAACAATAAGACTCCTCCGCCTATCCTATTATAAGCGGGGTACAGCAGCTGAAAAAAAAACAAAAAGGCTGCAGAGACTATAACAGTTTTTTTTTGTTTTTCACAAGGAAAATTAAATACATTTTAAAAATTAAAATATTCAACCTCCGACGATTCTACCGTCAATGTTAATAATAAAACAGACGGTGAATATAAAATTTGACTTCGCGAAAAAAAATACGACTGGAATTGACATGGGTTCAGTATGGTAAGAATAATAAAATGAAAGCTCTCTAATACAAATCATTTATAATTAATTATTTAACATATAATAAAAATAAAACTTTTTAAAGTCTAAATGTAATTTAGACTAGAAAAAACAATTTAAAGAAGAAAAAACATTTTTACATTTCGGCAGAAAGTGGGGAACGGATTGTCTTATGACTAGGTTGTGCCATGTCTATGCCACTGCGTTTCGCATTAGGTAATGCCGGGCTCCGGCGCCCAAACACCTCAAAAGCTGGCAACGCACCAGTAGCTCCTCTGGTGTTACGCGGTGTCGTGAGCGGCGGTGATCACTTACTATCAGGTGACCTGTACGCTCGTTTGCCATGCTTTTTCCATAAAAAAACAAAACTACGTTCCTTCTTTCTACCCTGCTATGTGCGGGATGCAGCGTGAAGCTATAAAAAAAACAATGTTATGACTTTTAATTTTTTTTTATTAAATTGTTTAAATTCGTTACTAATAAATAAAAAAATGTTTCGTTTAAAAATTAAAAAAAAATATATAAACAATTTTTGATCAAGTGTATGATGTATTTAACATATGTTATGGTTAAATTTTTTTTTGTGAAGAAATAGTCGAAAAAGCAAATTATATTATATATTATAATGTAATCCATTATGTAAACATTTAAAGTTATAATATTTTTCTTTATTATAAAGTATGCCACGTGCAAACCCATCACTGATTTACACGCGAAGCACGTAACATGTAACGGGCGAATGACAGTGAATGGTTTAATCTAGAAATGAAAAGCAACATGTAGGTCAAATTTTCAGATACAGCCTTTAATAATATGCAAAAGTTAAATACAAAAAAATTAAAATAACTTGAAATTATACATCTTATTTTAGCTTTATGCTATATATATATAGTATATAGTAGGGTAAGTAGGGAGAAACTAGGTTTAGGATTTTCCGTCTTCGTTTTCTGTCCGAATTGGAGACACTATGTGTTCAGTCAAGAAACTCGACGCTGCACTTATAGCTTAGTAGCAGAAATCGAACCCACAATCATTGGTTTTACAGGGAGGATTGCCTTAATACATAAACCTGTATAATAAGTTACTTTAAAATTACAGTCAAAAATCTAAAACCGCCATCTAGGGCGCTCCGCTATGCTGGACTTATAATGACGACAAACAACGATCATGCATTGTCATCCAATACTTGAGTTAAGTAGTGGAACTCAACGCCATGCTTCTGCCTTGGTACTAGAGCGAAGAAATAAATATATTCAAAAATAATAATTCATTTCTCCGAAAGGAAATAGAATTCGCAATACACGGACGGTTCGCTTGTGCCTAATGAAAATAAATGTGTAATTTTATACATACATATATTATAAATATAACATAGCTAAGCTCGTGATTTGTAATCACTTCATAAAAAAACGACATCCAATCCAGTGAACGTTTTTCTCTTTCAGTGATTAGTGAGGCGGATGTTTTTTTCCAATGTTACATTCGTTTTCAGCCGACTATATGTTTGATGAAACTTTTTAAAAATGCCTTTATTTTTGTTATTTTAAATGCTTAATTACATAGATCTTTTCGAAATCATCAAAATAATGGTGTGAAGGTTTAAGATTTTTTCCAGAGGTACAAACATAACGAGATAAGCTACAAACTGTACTTTGTAATTAATAATAGTAGTTCTATATAAATAAAATAAATTCTGTTTATAGTAACATATAGTGTTAAGACGCTCCTTTTCACGCCCCACTTTCCGCCGATTCTTGGAGGCAAGGGGATTGAGTGGCGGAACTTAACGCTGCGCTTTGCCTCGTTACCAGAGCGAGAAAATTAAAACATTGAATAATAATAACAGCTACATTGATGAAATTTCCTATAAATTTAAGCTTGTTTAATACAAGTTATTACTTGATTTGATTAACGAAGTCTGTAGACTGAAACGGTGAATTATTCCCATTTGTTTGTCTGTTATTCTGTTAAGCAACATTATATTTTGATTTTCTTATTAAATATAAGACGAGCTTATTTTAGTCATAATAATATTTCATAATCAAATAAAAAGAAGTTAATTCAGGATTATTAAAGAACTCGACCAAATGATACTAAAAGGAGAAATGTTAATTGTTATTTTGTATACATTACTTAAATAAGTCTAAGCATATAAACATTAAAGTAAATCAACATAAGAAAGAACGACACAAACTTTATTATCTTTATTATCTCGTTGTGGGTTCGATCCCCACTCGAGTAGATGAAATATTTATTTAAATTTATATTTCCATTTCTTCGCTCTGGTGTCGAGGTAAAGCGTGGCGTTGGGTTCTGCAATTCAACACACAATGCCATCAGAATTCGGTAGAAAGTGGGGAACGAAGTGCCTTAATATTAGGTTCCTTTAGCCTACCCTGCTGTGTGCGGGATACAGCTTGAAGATGACATTACAACTCTTAATTTCTTAAAAAAAAACTGTTTAGTGAATAATGCCGCTTAAGCTACTCGTATATATAACATTTTGGGTTAATGACGATATAAATGAGTTTTTATGGCTTGGTGTTACGTATTAATTTACCAGATTGCCGCTACCATAAATGTGTATTAAACAAGCATACCGTACAGTAAGACTATTTTAACATAATGTTTCACAATTTGCTGGAGCAAGCTGGAGGCTTATGCTGCCACAGGTATAAACTTGATTTAATTATATTATACAGTGCTTACAGCGAAACAATTTTATGATAAAAAAGAGGGAGGTGACTGTAACGCGACGGTTGTGGGTTCGATCTCAACTGGAGGAAGTGAAATATTGATTTACGTTTATATTTCCATTTTTTCGCTCTGGTGTAGAGGAAAAGAGCGGCGTTGAGTTCTGCCACGCAATGCTTCCAGAATTCGGCAGAAAGTGCGGAATGGAGTGTCTTAACACTAGGTTCCCTCTGCCTATCTTGCTCTGTGCGGGATACAGAGTGAAGCTAAAAAGAAAACAAAAAAATAATAATAAAATAAACTATAAAAACAGGTTAAGTGCGAGTTAGACTCGTCAGACCAAGGCTTTCGTAAAAAAATCAGGATCAACGGGAAGTACAAGTAAGAGTTTACAAACTTAAGCTTGCGTTTGAAATTAACTATAAATATACTTATTTGTAGTGAAGTATTCGTTTTTGTTGTAATTTTATCAATCATTGAAAAGATTTTTCCGAATTTTTTCATTTATTTGCATAGTAAAATCTCACTTCGTGCTTTTCACTACTGTAAGGCTCTATAGGTTTTGATTACCGTATAATTTGATAACTCGTACTTTCGATTGCGTTGACTTAAAGGCTTCATTTTTTTACCGACTTATGTAAGAAGGTATATTATTATAAATTCGACTGTACGATAGTATTTATTTGGCTGTATGGGGTTTTTTTAATTATTTTTTTTATGTTTGTTACCTCATAAATTTTGACTGGGTGAACCGATTTTGATGATTTTTTTTAATTTGAAATGTTAGTTTTTTTTTGGTACATTTCTAACAAAAATATCTATGAGAAAATCCACATAAGTCTTAAATTTACATTCGCTATGTGCGCGACAAATGGGCGAATAACTCAATGTCGCGTCAACCGATTTCGATGGATATTGTAGTAAGGTCGTTGTAGCCTTAGCTTGACACCGACTTCAAACTTATAAAATCTTTGTAAATTTATTTTGTTACTTTTTAGTTTATTGTTAAAAGTCGGTTTTTCTTTTTGTTAAAATTTAATTTATTTCTCCTTCAAAGGACCATAGTCCTGAAGGACAACAAAGTGTTCCTATGAAGATTCCGTTTTTTCTTTATTAGGTACGGAGAACTTAACATGATTATCAAATGATTACGATATAAATATAACGGTGAAAATAAATAAGTTAAACCGAGCGCCTATTAATAGATAAAAATAAAGAAGTTTCCATAGAAATGCTTGTATTGTTCTGAATGCTTTAGTATTATTTTGACTCAGTTTCCTGGCTGTCACGTCACATTTAGTAATGCAGTTCAGTCTCGGCATAGTCACGCATGGGACTGGCGCGCGTGACGTTTAATTTGCCTGTATTTGTGTAGACAATGCAGTTGCATTTTTGTAGGCATAAAGCTAATTTTACTATTTCCGTATATATAATTTTACTTTTAATTTTTTGGGTTCCGTACTTCAAAATGTAAAAACGGCACCTTGTCTTTTACTTTTTTTTTTAAATGACTTGTATACATATTACAACATTATGCCCAGTAATCTACAAGAACGAATAAATTACCGATTAAAGTAAGTAATTAATAATTAAAAAAAACTGGTTAAGTACGAGTCGGTCTTGCAATGCGGGAACAAAGTGAAGCTAAAAAAACACATTACTAAGTATTCAACATACTATAATGATTCGGCCGAAGCTAACATAACTTCTCTTAGCTAACTCTGACGTTCAATTAAAACTTGATTTTGAATTATAATTGCCGAGGTATTTAACGAATATTGATGAAGTCAGGGAGTCTCAAACAGGTTCCTTTATTTGTACCCCCTGGGAATTTGTAGTCCTAATAATGATGGGTGTGAATTAGACAGTGTAAGTTGTTAAAGTTGGATATATTGTGAACTCTTTTGCAGGCCATACACGTTAATTAAACATGATGGTTTAATCTTGCATTAGGGCGATTAAGATTCCTAATTCGAGTAACATCTTGCTAGCTCATCTCTGCAGATTTTTCAAGTTCAGGATTAGGCGTTGTTGCAATAATATATAATCTCAGCTATTACTTTTGTCTTTTTATTCGTTCTACAAATGTAGGTTTGCTAAAAGTGATCGAATTTGGTGTGAAGTAGATTAAAGATTCAGCGTATATGATCCAAATGAATATAATTTTCCAGTAAATATTGATGATTCGTATAAATTCGACTAAAGTTGGTCCACGAACATAATCACATGGTTAACATCATATAATAAACTTATAATAAAATCAATTAAAAACATTCATCATATATTCGGTAAACTGCGTAAATGAGCCCCAATGTATCGTTGAATATATAGGACACGTATAGGATATATCGGGTTTTCCATTAAGGACATAACAATTTTATTTTTAAGCCTGTTGTATGGCTAGTGGCACCGTCTTGTTGAAATTACATATCGTTGATATCAAGTCCATCCAATTTTGGCTACAAATAATCTTCCAACATAGCACGATAGCACTCTCCATTGACGGTAACAGGACGGTCGTTTTCATCCACGAAAAAATACAGCCCAATCACACCTCCAGCATGAAAACTGCACCAAACAGTATTTTTTTGCGGATGCAACAGTGTTTCAAGAAACACATGTGGGCTTGTTGCTGACCAATAACGCATATTTGGCTTATTATTAAAGCCATTAAGCCAGAAGTGAGCTACGGCCGAAAATTGGAGTAAGAGCTCTTAAAGTTGCAACCACCGACTCAGAATTTCGGTAGTAATTTTTATCACTTTTAAATGTTACTGGTTCGTGAACTTTATCATAATAAAAATATTGACTTTAACAGTTCATTAAAAAAATTTAAGAATGCGTTCATATAAAGATTCAAAATTGTTATGTCCTTAATCGAAAACCCTATACTTATTTCCAACATTTATATGTTTTGGATGAAACATTCTATCAATTTATTTTAGGAGGTACTTGCCCTGAAAGTAATGGATTCAGTGGTTCAGGTGGTAATTTGACCTTTACATTTGCACAACATAATCTTTGCGGCTTGAGTTAAAACCTTCAAGCGTTGCAATACTCACAAATAATGCTCATTGTTCCAAAATCGATAGATTTGTCACCAGAACAATCCACTGTTGCATAATATCTGAACGTCAAACATTGTATTGTTGCCTCACTCTTGAAGTCGATGCTATGAGTTCATAGTTATGTCATGGCTTATCTGGCTCTAGAAATACTTCTTCTGCTTGCCTCCAAACGCTACAAGCGCTCTTCTCTAGTTTCAGTGTCTTCTTCTATGAAATCGATTTGCGTTACACGTACGCCTACCGACATTGGAACGCTTTACAGGTGGCTTTATTTTATTAAAATCATTATCAATAATTAACTCAAGGTAATCATTGTGTAAACACCTCTAAACCTTTATCAAAACTACGACTATAGTTCACTTTTAGTATTAGATTGTAAAAATTAATTTTAATCAAATTTTCTTTCTTTATTGCACTTAAAAACTTAAGAAATACAAAATTAAAAGATAAGTTAGCAAAGGTTTATGTTTGCAAATACATATGAAATTTGCATCCCGTATTTTTTGTATGGTAAAAGGACAAGGCAAACGAGCGTTCGTGTCACCTGAAGGTAAGTGATCACCGCCGCCCACGACCCCGTGTAACACCAGAGGAGCTACAGGTGTGCTGCCGGCCTTTAAGGTGGAGGTAGACGCGCTTTTTGAAGGTACCCATATCATATCGACCTGGAAACACTGCCGCGGGTAGGCCATTCCACAGTTCCGTGGCGCGTGGAAGGAAATTTCTACGAAA
>DWGR01004692.1:0-10939 GCA_018247715.1 Heliconius burneyi
TACGTCACAAACTTAAATATCATCCACACCACCTGGATACGTGCCACTCTACTACTGTGCGGTTTCGTAGAAATTTCCTTCCACGCACCACGGCACTGTGGAATGGCCTACCCGCGGCAGTGTTTCCGGGTCGATATGATATGGGTACCTTCAAAAAGCGCGTCTACCTTCACCTTAAAGGCCGGCAACGCACCTGTAGTTCCTCTGGTGTTGCACGGGGTCGTGGGCGGCGGTGATCACTTACCTTCTGGTGACCCGAACGCTCGTTTGTCTTGTCCTTTTACCATAAAAAAAATAATAAATACATATAAACATAAAAAGGCTTAGTCTGGTTAAACAAATAAAAATTTAATTGCTCTGATATTAGCAACTTACTAGAGGTCAGTCATAGCGCAGGGGCACAAAGTGTGACTGTAAAATTAACTAGTTGTCAGTTCAATCCCCGCTGAAGGAAATGAAATATTTATATACACTTATATTTTCATCTCTTCGCTCTGGTGTCGAGACAAAGCGCGGCGTAGAGTTCCGCAACTTAACTCCCAATGGCTCCAGAGCTCGACGGAAAGTGGGGAACAGTGTCGTAACATTAGGTTCCCTCTGCCGAGTGATAATTGCAGTAGAAACACCTGTCAGATACTGAGTTCTTTCTGCCCAGCAATGCAAAACTATATATATTTACTTTTTTTTTTATAATATTAAAGTCACAGTCTTTCTCTTCCTATGTAGGCGGCGCGCACTGAGGCGCCGGACGACAACATGGATCTGGACCCGGAGGAGCACGAGGAGGCGCCCGCGTCAGTGCCCGCGTTGCCGCCGCCCGCCATCGCCGACGTGGCCAGCATGTCTATAGACCAGGTACAAAATTTTCATCCTTAAACGCTAAGGGCCAATCAAAGAAAAGCAAACAAAACAGAAAGCCATATCTACCAGACAAATTATATTTTTGGTTTCACAGGTTTTGAATAGCAATATCTAGTATATACACATTTGAAACTTGCACTTTATGTTTACATACTTATTTGTAATTTAAACATGTAACAAGTTGTTTAAATTATTACCTATTGTTATCGTTCATTAATGAGAAAATTATTCTTGTAAATATAAGAAATAGTTATTTTGTATTTTCGTCCTCTATCTGTGAGATAATATTCATTATTAGATTACTATCTGAAATTTCATTTGTAACTGGAGAGACTGAACCTAAATCTTGATATTTTTTTCATTGCAAGTGATAAAGATTGTATGTATGGAACATAAAACCCTCCACTTCACCACAGAGTAATAACAGTTCTTTGTTGGGAACACAAAACTTCAATAAAATATTTAATTATCAATCACTTACTTGTACAATCACACACTTACAACACCGTAAGTCTATTATATTAAGAGAGAGAATAGTAGGAATGAATAATAATCTCTCTTTACAAACTCTGCCTACCTACCTACATGTGTAGCCGACTTATAAGGGATTATTTGATTAATGAATATATATATATATATATATATTTTATCTATCTATTTATTCTTCTACCATCCAGATCCAAGCGCTCCTTTCAAAACCGCCACCAACGTTCAACAAGTCAGAACCACCGCCAGGATTCAACCCGCAAGACGCCCCCCACGCCACTCCCGCGATCCCCTTCGACACCACCCAGCCCCCGCCTGACGACAAGCACGACGAGCGACGAGAACGCGACAAAGACAGACGGGACCACCGCGAGCGGGATAGACGCGAGCGCGATACGCGGGACAGGCGGGATAGGGATGCCAGGGATACGCGGGATGGCAGGGATAGGGATCGACGGGATCGGGATAGGAGGGAGCGTCGTGAGGGTGATAGGTGAGTGTTATTTTTTTGTTTTTATATTTGTTCATTATTTTTGCTGCAAGTTTTTGACTCGCTTTCCTGTCAGATGTAAATTCATTATTTCCTGAAGAAGCTTAATTAGCTAAATGGTGAAAATTAACTCACAAGACATACTTTTCTTACTCAAATCCAATTTCACGTGTTTTCCTGAAAGGGAGTGTAGGAAGCTGAAGCAACCTAGTACCGAGACACTTTTTTCCCCACTTACCGACTAATTTTCGAAACATTGTGTGTTAGTTGTCAAAACTTAAGCCTTAACCATCGTGCCACTGTATCATGACGGCTTCCTTTTTTTCTTCATGGTATGAAACAATTATTTCTAAGTAGCGATGTAAATTAGAATCAACTATTCGGCGGAAAGTGGGGAACGGAAGTCTCTTAATGGGAACGGAGCATCTTAACATTACGTTCCCTTTGTCTATTCCACTATGTGCTAAATACAGTGTGAAGCTGATAAAAAAACGAATAAATCTTAAAATCAAATTGGCACAGCGAACTTCGGGGCGGACCCGCCTTGTCAACCTTACTGGTTATATTATTACTATTTATTTCATCTTCTATTAGGGAAAGAGACGACAGACGCGACCGGGATAGAGACCGTGGCCGGGACAGGCGGGACAGGGACCGGGATCGAGACCGGGATAAGGATAGGTTGAATAATAGAGATAGTAATAATCGGTGAGTAATACTTTGATGTAATCCTTTTTATATTCTTGTTACATTATTATAATATATTAAAATATTAAAACTAGCAGTCCACTCGCGGCTTCGCCCGCATACCACCTATATACTTTTATTATGCTGTATTTGCTAACAGATATATAGGGTGTCGCAGACTTTTTTTTTAGATTATTAGAATAAAATTGAATATGTTTGTCATACAACATACTGACATATAATCAACTATGTGTGCAGCGCTCGCGCTTAAAGCAATTTTAAAGCAATTCGATGACGTTACTTATTGTCATTTTATTATTAAATGCTAACTAAGACTTACACTGTAATGTTACATAGCCTATAGCACTTCTGTAGACTCAGCTTTCATACAAAACAAAAAGAAAGTAAATTGAACCAGTAGATCCAGAAATCATAGTGTTTAAACCTGGGGTTCCCAACATTTTCTTGCTCAAGGACCACTTTTATATCAATAATGCTAGCAGGGACCACTTTGTGGGTATAATTAATATAAATTGTGATAGTAAATGCCGTCGAACGCCTCATCGCGCTAAAATTTAAATTGTTCGCGGACCATTTCTTGGCTTCTGTGGACCACTGGTTGGGAACCACTGATTTAAACGAACAAACTCTTCCGCTTTATTATATAATAATATTAAATATTAAAATGAGGCCAGATGAAACTTCTTTAACATTCGTTCCCTACTTTCTGCCGAATTCTGGAGGCATTGCGTGTTGAGTGGCGGATCTCAACGCCACGCTTTGCCTTGACACCAGAGCGAAGAAATGGAAATAAAAACTTAAATAAATATATTTCACTTCCTCGAGTGGGGATCGAACCCTAACCGTCGCGTTACAGTCACACCATTGTGCCGCTGCGCAACAACGGCCATCATTATCAGCATATTGAGTTTGGCGCAGGGACCCATAGTGTGACTGTAATCGCGACTGGTTATGGGTAGGATCCTCACTCGATGAAACCAAATATTTATTTAATTTCATATTGTAATTTCTTCGTTCCGGTGTCGAGGCAAAGCGTGTCTTCGATTTTAACCACTTAACACGCATAGCCTCCTGAATTCGGCGGAAAATAGGGAACGGATTGTCTTAACACAAGGTTCCCTCTACCACCCTGCTGTGAGTGGGATACAGCGTGACACTAATAGAAAAAAACCAATAATCATTTACTCAATCATCCAGTGAAAAGAGTCGCGAGAAATCACCACGCAACGATCCAACGCCGGAAAAAAGTCTACAAGAGCGTCTGTGGGAGATGGCGAACGGGAAAGCGGGAGACGGGGGCGACGTTGCCGACGCCGGTACCGCCGCACCGCCTCCCACTATACCGCCACCGCCCAATCCACCGCCAGGTATGAATAAATTAATATATATATATATATATATACAGAGTGTTTTTGTCACCACCATTTTAAATTAAACCACAGTTTTAACTACTGTAAAAACCTAATATATTTTTTTAAATCACCAAAAATGAAAAAGTTATTTTTTTCAAACAAAATCGATAATTAAATTATCGTGAAATAAAACGCCATTTGTCAAGAACGACACATGCAGGCATAAACCTACCAAAGAGAAACCGCCGCACACGCCTCATTCCGAAATCGAGTCGTAGGTATTGGCGATAAAGTTCAAAGTTGTTGTTCAAACTTCTAGTAGTATACTTCTAGTAGTGTACTTCATACTACTACAAAAATACTACTAGAAGTTTACGTTATTGGTATCTATGTGTAACTGCGTCACACGAAATACAGGTATGGAAAACATCGTGAAAAAAAATCCTACTTCTAAACTGTCGAGGTATCTTGATTAATTTCTTTAGGTATGGGCTTAAAATATTTTACCCTATATGCTGGTGCCAGTAAAATGAGCGCTGACGCTTCCACCTATATATTACACATTTTTAAATTTATTATTTAGCTTTCTGATGATTATTATTTATAATATTATATGATACAATACCACTGAGACGTCATTACCACTTTACACACAAAGACGTCATTACCACTTTACACACAAAGACGTCATTACCACTGCACTTTCCCTTCTATACCACCACCGCCTAATATTCTTTTTATGTGGAAAAATTATAAGGTACCTACTTAAGTCATCTACAGTGGGCGCGTAAAGTTTCTTCAACTTATCACTTTAATAATGTAAATAAACGAAATATCCCGGCAAATTTTGCATCTATTCGCACCTTTTTTCTCTAATTCGAAAATTACCTATCTCTAGTTATAATTATAAAAAGTATGAAATAAATGACGCTTGATTCATGATGTAGAAATGCTATAATTGATTAAGTAATTATAGAATCTTGTAATCTTTATTAGTATGTCACTTTCACTGAACGAGTAATTGAGTAATCAACATTACTTACTTCACGTATTGTTGTGCGTCCCCCGGGTGGGACTGCAGGTTTCCAGAGTGCCCCGCCATCGCGCTGTGTTTTGGGCAATTTGCTACGCCTCGGACCACGTTAGCCCAACTGCCTTTAGTCCCGCTACCACTGAAGTCCGGCTACCGCCCTCAAGGACGGCCATATTTCCTTTTTCCTTGTAGTGGCAATTCCAGTGTTTGTCTTGGAGTGTGATCGGGAGCTCTTCTTAAGGTGTGCCCTATCCAAACCTTCTACTTTTGCTTTTATTACAGATAATGAAGGCCCAACAGAAGATGGCGGTTGGACGCAAATACCGCCGCCTCGAGCGCTACAGCCTGCTGCTTTTAGAGCTGGTAAGATTATGTAAAAAGTATTTGTTATATTTGTGACTTTATTAGTTTATTTTAATGGTATATATAATAAATTAAAAAAAATCAATATAAATTTTATAATTCTTTTGAATTTAGTAACTTATCTATGCATATAAAACTGGTCCGTTGCTGTTTGTACGACTTATAGACAATACTACTGGACTTAAAAAGTTGAAATTTGTTATGTAAATAGATTGGGGAGTGTACGACAGTATACTAAGATAAGATTTCAATATCCCTTTGGGTACAAATCGGCATTTTCCATTTTACGTACTTAAAATTTAGGCCAAATAAGTTGTAGGAGATGACAGATATAATGGCTGTAGTTTTGTCTTGTTTTTACTATTGTTGCTATTAACGTAATAATTTCATTACGTTTACTCTACAAGTAACAAAATATATAATCACGTTTGATAAATATACCCAATTTACAATAATATTTTTCATAATTTCCTTTTATCGTGGTTCTGTACATTTCAATTGGATAGATAAAAAATATTAATTGAATTTGTAATAAATTTAGTTCACATTAGAAAAAATACACGAGTAATTTCAATTTGCAGAGTTGAGAATGAGAGGGCTACCGGCTCGCCAGCCAATGAGAGGTACGATCTGATCTAACCTCAGGAAATGACATAAATATTATTTAGGCTAAATATTAAATTTTTCATTTTCAGGTCCTTGGATGGAGGGAGGGCCCGGACCAGGACCGTTTGGACCACGGTTCAATGGAATGGGTCCATTTAATCGACCACCTTTCGAAAGACCGCCGTTTGAAGGACCACCAATGTTTGAAAGACCGCCCTTCAATCGTATGCCATTTGATGGAAATCGTCCGCCTTTTGATGGTCCGAGACCACCATTCGATGGACCACGACCACCATTTGATGGCCCACGACCCCCATTTGATGGACCACGGCCACCATTTGATGGACCCTTACCACCATTTGATGGTCCACGCCCGCCATTTGATGGCCCAAGGCCACCATTTGATGGCCCTAGGCCACCATTCGATGTACCAAGGCCACCGTTCGATGGACCAAGGCCACCTTTCGATGGACCCAGACAGTTCGATAACTTTGAAGAAGAAAGATCATACGATGGACCAAGGTACGATGGTCCACAGGAATTTTATGAACGTGGCAATAGAAGATACGAAGATAGAGAGTTCAATGACAGACCTTGGAACGCGGATAGGGAAAGAGATTGGGACAGACGAAAGGAATGGGACGATAGAAGAAGGGACCGACGAGTGAGAGAACACGACGACAGGTTCAGAAATGACAGAGAAAGAAATGACAGAGACAGAAATGACAGAGATAGAAATGACAGGCGAAGGTTTGACGAACGATCCAGGGATAGACCCGCCAGAGAAGAAAAGAACCCAAGACGGGATAAAGATAGGAAATCAAGATGGGGTGCCGCTGACGAGAGCACAAATGAAGAAAAACAAGATGAAGATAAGGCTAACGATTCATCTAGTGTAAGTCAACTAGACAATGAGGATAGAAACAATCCTAGTCAAGACGAACAAGAACATAGCGCTAGTATAATTAATGAAGCTGAAATGCAGGTCCTGGATAGTGATAAATATGATCCACTGGATAATGATGAGTCTAATGATAATGATCAAGTTGCTCAACACGATGACAATAATGGATCTAATGAAAGAGCAGCTATATATGAAGAAAAGAGATCAGTTGAACCTGAAGACATACAAAATAATCAGCCGCCATCAGATCTCTATGATACAAATGAAGCTATAGACACCAGCTTTTCGCTTTCTCGCAATGACTCGCCTCAAAGAGAAATAATACAAACACAAAATGAACAAAAGGAGGACACAACAAAACCTTTAGACATTTTTAGTCAACATATAGTACAAGAAAAATCACAGCTGGAGTTGCAACCGGAACCAGAACCGGAAAGGGAAAAGGAACCGGAGCTGGAACCGGAAATGGAACCACAAAGGCTAGAATCATCGGACAATATGGAGGTCGATGAAAGAAAGGAGGCTTGACACCGAAGAAGGTGGAAATGTGGATATTTTCAGTGGAAGTGATTCGGGTGACGCGATACCCGAGCGAACCGCGTTACCGCTCCCGCCGTCTTTACTGTTACCGTTGCCGTAAAGTGGGCTCGCGATAAAGTTCAAAGCGCGCGAGATGCATGGTTACCGTTGCTTTGGTTGTTTTTAACGTTTTTATTATTTTATTTTCTTAAATTATTGTTATACAATTGTTATTTTTTTTAAATAATACTTTTTTTAACCAGGAGACATTCAGCCACAAATAAATCAAAGCAATGCAAACTTATGCTGACGTGCACTAATAAAAATACTAATAAATGAGTCACGCCAAAGATAATTAATTTGATATATGAATATTTGAAATATACGAGTGCCTTACTGGTTACGATGTTTTGTTTGTTCGGGGGCGAGGGCGAGCCGAGAAGAGGAACGCGCCTCGGCGCTCAAGTGGAGCGACCCGGGCCAGGTACGGTCTGACGAGCGTTGGGTACAAAATCATCTACATATTCTTTCTTAATATTTTTATAAATTTTGTCATTGAAAGCACTTTTGATTCATCAAGTAATATGGAAATGTTAAAATATAAAGAAAAAAATCATGATCAGTGGATGAAAGAAATTTAAAATATATAAATATCTGAAAATAATAATATAAAGAGTAATGTTTGAAAATAATTCTTTAAGTAGTATTAGTATATAAAAATAATAAAAATATATAGGTGATAAAAAATAATAAGTAATATTACTATAAAAAAAATGTTTGTATAATCTGTGATGCATTAGTAAACACAAGCTTATATTTAATTTAGTGTATCATAAAAGGCCGACAGAAAATGTAAATTTTAAATTACACTTAATTGTTTCAAAGTGCTGCAACATGATCTTTTAAAGGTACTCAAATAATTTATTGCATATTTTGTACTCGGCGCGCGTCCATTTTTATATTTACTCCATTATGTTGGAATGGTAACAAATCATCACTTATAATTAGTTAATAAAAAATACATTTAGTTATGTTTCATTTAAACGTTTGATTTTAAATTGGCATTCCAACATAATAATACAATATCGCTAGCAATGTGTGCAAAGGCCCCGACGGAGCGCGTCACCCGAATCACATGGAAATATCTAGAAGAACAAAACCGAGAAGATTCAAGAACCACGTTGTGACGTCACAAAACTTGTATATAATATACACACACTATGTCAACTAGACGTTCCTTTTTTAAAATTTTGTATATGTCCTACGTGAATCGGCATATCTTAGGTTATTTTTCATTCGAGCTATACATACATTTTATTTTCTTTTTTATTTACTCTTTTTCTTAATTGGTGAAGGTAGGCCAATTTAGGACATTTCGTCTAATAAAGCTAACTCCTAGATACTAACAAAGCGATAGATGTATCATTAATTAATTATTCGTCGTATTGTAAAAAAAATAGAATGAAATTGTTTATAAATATTTTACATTTGAAAATAAATTATAAGTTAATTTCAATTGTTAATATTATGTATAATATATATTTAATATTTTAAATATCATTTTAATCATAATTTTATAGGGGCTTAGAAAATTAATATTAAATATATGAAAATATCACATTATTTCTTATACATATATGTATAAGCAGAAAATATTATGTATGCTTAATGTTTGTCATACTTGTGCTTGAATAAAAAAAATTGTGAAAAATTTCACCGCGATTTTTTGTTGGGAACGCATTTTCAGGTTTTTTATTTCGTTTATTTTGACGAAATAAGAACTCTTCGTCGGGGTCATTTGCACGCATTTTCTAGTTGCTTTGATTTCTTGTTGAGTTCCAGCATTTAGCTGTTCCTGACTGAAATGAAACACTAAAACACCGTAAATTGCAGCTACAAATGACGACGAAGAGAGTCTAAAGCAGATCAATCGTTTTGGCCATTTTTTTTCTCTCTGTTTTTATATGAATGCAAAAATAGATAAAAAGGTAAAAAATAGGTATTCATATTGAAAATATCACATTTACAGTGGTTAAAGTTTGTGAAAGTTAATAGTTTTGAACTTAACTTAATATTTTTTGACAAAAATATCTATTATTTTATATCTTAACAAAAGAATGTAGTCGACATTCTTGTTTTTGTTTTGTCCATAATAAAATGTTTTGTTTGGATATTACTAAGCTTTTCTTAATTAACAAAAGGCTTTAGCTAAGTTAACGAAATTTGTGAATATTTAAATATAAACATTTCATATTGGATTTGAACCTGTGATCGTTTCAACGGCGCACAGTGCTATAAAACGTACGTATAATAAAATCCGATGATAGGTACTTCTTAAAAAGTAAATTTTCATTGAGCAGCTTCAAAGAACTGTGAAAATAATGTTTTATACTTAATCCTTAGTTTTAAAAATATTTCTTATAATTTTGAAATATGTATTTTTATTGGGAATAAAAAGTAATTAGAAACGTAAGATTTGAGAATTCATTACATTTGAATAAGGTGCCTTTGACTGTAAACTTGAAGGTAGTGAGTTCGATCCCCATTCAGGAGTATTAATATATCAATTATTTTCATGACTCCTAACTGTTTTAATTTAAAAATTTATACTTATATTAATTTACCGAAATGACAGTGCCAAAAAGTGTATCAGACACTACTCCAGTACCATATTATGAAAGTACGTACTTAGTGCTTGGGGTTTCATTTCCGGTTTAAAAAATGTAATTAATTAGGGGGAATGTCCCCCTTGTTGCCCTAAAAACAAGGCCTTTTTAATGTTTTTTTTTCTAAGACAGTAAGTATAAAACATATCATTTGATTAAGCAACTCTTGTAGATTATGAAAAAATTGACATTTTTTTACAAAATGGCGGCTCTATGGTCATTACTGCACAGCACTATTTTCAAGAGGTCGTTTGCCGTTGTTGTTCATTCGTGGTCGGGGCCAGCAGAAGTCGTCATCAACTCCACCTGGAACAAAGAAAAATTTTTTCATTAATTACATGAGTTTTGCTAGTGCAAGGCACACGATTATATTGATAAACATTTTTTCGCAAAATGGCGACTGTTTGAACGAAAAAGTCGATTTTTGACGAAAAAAAAAAACGACCTAAATTGTTAATAACTTTTTTTCTAATTAACCAATCGCAAAAGTCGTGTGTCTTGCTTACTAGATAATTTAGTCAAGAGGCTGCAGTTAAAATTTTAAGTCAATCGGATGTAAATCTTTAAGTTCTGCTGGCCCCCGATTTTGAAAACATAGTTTCGAGATAAACGCGTTTAAAGTTTCAAAATGCTATAAATCTTAAGTAGCATAAAAAAATAGTACATAATAATTTTTTTACCATTAGTCTGCTATCCCTGCACCATATAATTGACCTTCCAAGGCCTTATTTTGTGCTTCTTCTCGTTTTTTGGCCGATGTATTGGCGCGCCGAGCCTCTTTTGCGAAATCGGACATTCTGCACTCAGCTGCTGTTACTCGATTGGAGTCCGTTTCCGAGCAAAAATTGTACATATGGGGCCCAACAACTAAGCCAAGAGCGTCGTATATTGCAAATAAACCAGATAATCCGTCATTGTAGGTGATTACGGCTACGTCAGTTGCGATGTCTA
>DWGR01004693.1:0-10939 GCA_018247715.1 Heliconius burneyi
TTAATGGCTACTCCACATAATTGTGGGTCACTGGGTCATTCTACGCATAAAACAATGTATACCACTTTACAAAAACATTCTAGGAAACGCTTACAAAGCTTAACAAAAGTTGATAAAGTTTTTAAAACTGCGTGTGGGACACAGCAGGGTGAGCAGTGGAAACCTAGTGTTAAGACACTCCGTTGCCCAGTTTCCCTCTAATTTCGGAGGCAGTGATTAATTGCGTGCTGAGTAGCGACACTTAACGCCGTGCCTCATTCTTTTGCCTCCACACCAAATGAACTTAGGGCAAATAGAAGTTGAAACATATTATTTTTGTTTTAAATCTAATTGTGTGCAATTGGTTCGAATTGAAAACATTAAAGAAATCATTTCAACTCACTGTACCAGCTGTTGGTTCGTTTATATCCATTTGACCACGGGCGGCGCTGAATGTAAAAGTTAGTATTAAAAATATTTATACAAGTAAACCTCATATTAAAAATTCAACAAAAACCCTCTGAATTTTTAACTTTCACATTAAATTTTCTTCACAAAATTATATTTCATGTTTTTGTACCAATTAGCGGGATACGCCCAGTATTTGGGTTAAGTTTAGATTGCTTCCGTGTCGAGAGTTCCGTAGATATGAGATATTAGATATTTTCTTATTAAGTCGAAGTTTAAACGAAAATTAATATGTTTTACCATTTAAATTTATATTAATTTCGAACTTATATTAAAATAAAGTAATATGAATATCCTCGCACCTCACGCGTAACTCAACGCCGAGATTTGTCTTGTTACCACTACCAAAATTTTATAATAATTCATAACCACTATTGGGTATCAAGCCCACTACCATCACACAGTCAGACCTTGTTAGTGCCTTTGTTCTATAACTTGACAAATAAACTGTTAAAAATCGATTACTTTATCTTAATGGGTAGACCCTTTTTTTCACATAACAATTATACTACTGATAACTTTATCTACTGTTTTTTAAGCTTCACGCTGTATCCCGCATGTAGCAGGGTGAGCAATGGGAACTTTAGACTCCCCGGTCGCCACTTTCCGGCGAATTATCGAGATTTTGCGTGTTGAATGGCGGATCTTAACGCCGAGCTTTGTCTTGTTGACGAAATATTGAAGTGAATCGTGGGAATCGAACCCATAACTACCACTTATTGTCACATTTTGCCTTGACAGTTAACAGAAATTATATAAATATAAGATCATAAGGCCTACAATGCACTATAGACAATAACATGTTTGTCCTCCTCCAATTTTCTCCTAAAAATCCACAATTCATTTCTATTATTAAAAAACATGTTTCTCAAAGACAATACTATCATTGTACTATTTGACATTTTGCCAGATATAATAAATGGTAAGCGAGAATTCTGCTTACTCGACGACACAAAAGATGATTATGTTTACGTTGTATTTACTTCGAACATTCTGTTTTTGTACTGGAATAAGGTCAGCGATAATTAGCTTTGTAGGTCTTTTTGAATGAACTAAGTACTTTTTTTACATTATTATCATATTTAAATATCGGTTATGGCGCAGTGGCACAAACGTGTGACTGTACACGCGATAGGCTGTGGATTCGATTCACACTCGAGGATTTTTTTTTTCATTTTATTTTTATCCGACAATAAAATAAAAGAATATTATGTATATACTGTATGTGTGTTTATTCTTGGTTTCCTCGTAACTCAAAAACTAAACGATCGTGATATATTTTTCATTGAGTTTTCAATAGCGAATGGAAAAAGCTATTTCATTTGTATTTATAAGAGCACTAGTATTAGTATGGATGTTACTTTTCAATTACTACTATTGTAAACGTCGTTCACGCTATATGCATATTTCCGCCGAATGACATTGCGTGTTGAGTGGCATTTGCGTAACTGAACGCTGCGCTTTGCCTTGATCCCTGGCGAAATAAAGAAAATATTAATAAATAATAATTCATTCCTCTGAGTAAAGATCGAATGCACAACCATCGGGCTTACCATCATATGTTTGTGCCACTGTGCTATAAGGCCCTCAAAAACAACCAGGCGAGAGGACAAAAACTTACTTGGTTCTTAAAGTTCAAATAACTGTAGGGATTGAATATGTTTCAGTATTTTTCTTACCTTCATGCATCATCAATCGACCATCTCCTTCACGCTCATCAATGTAATTTATCAAAAGTCTATAAAAAACGTCTGATAACAACATTCAGTTCGTGGGTTAGATCAGCAACGTAACTGTTGCGACTTCGATTCCCACTCGTGGAAATGAAATTACCTCGCTCGGGTAGCGCGGCGTTGAGTTCCGCCTCTTGACAGGCAATGGCAAGAGACTCAAATATAATATTATATTTTTTTTATTAAATATACAAAACAAATCTACTATAATATAAAATAACGGCCTCTAACCCGCGCAACGACACTCGAGGCGACTGCCAACGAAATCAGATCGTGACCGGGATTCCATGGAAAATATATTTTTTTAGTTTTTAGTTTTATATTTATGATAAATATTATGAGAGGTTTCACTACTGTGAAATGTACCTGCGTTGAAAAATAAAAACAATATTTGTTTTTTTTCTATTTATGTTACGGATAGGAGAAAAATAATGAAAGTTAGAAACCTATTAGAAGAATACTTTTTAATTTTTTTTTAGCTACTATAACCTATAGCAGGGTAGAGGGGCCATAGTGTTAAGACACTCTGTTCTTCTCATTCCATCTGAATACGATTCATTAAGCGGTGTCGCCGAAAATCTTTCTATTTTTCTATGCGGGCTAAAAAGGGTAACTGAAAAAAAGTACAAATATTGTCCCTCGTTTGGTTAATATTATTATTTAAAATGAATAACGAGGCCGTCGTGGCGCAGCGGCACAGTGACTTCGTGCGCTGCAAAATCGACTGGTTGTGGGTTCGATCCCCACTCGAAGAAGTGAAAAATTTATTTACGTTTACTTAAGGGAACTGAATGTCTTAACACTATGTTCCAAAAAAAATTACGATAGAAAGGTGTCACGGTTGTACAAACAATTGTATATATAATAGAATACAATAATTAAAATTTGTTTCACTTTGTGACAAGTTCAAATGTCAATAGAGCCTTACTAAGTAAGTTAATTTGACAACCTATTAAGTAATTACACAGTATATATTCTTATGGTTTATTCGGGATGATTCATAGGTTATTATTAGGTCTGTAATGCGACGGTTGTGGGTTCGATCCCCACTCGAGGGAACGAATTATACTATATTTACCTTGTTGCGTTCCTCCACTTATCACGTAATGCCTTGAAAACGCGGCGGGCGGTGTTGGTAGAAGAGATAATAAGAATTATAAAGTTAAAAGAACATCTCAAAAGATTATATTACCATTTTTTTATTCAATTTAATTACCGGTTTAATATTCTTATAAGAGTCGGAGAAAATAAGTGAGAGATCACTCTTTTCTCATCGCACATACAGAAAAATATTAACGTGGTTATTAACTAGGTTAAAAAACTTCGTTCCTACATTCTGCCGAATTTACGAGACTACGTTTAGAATGGCGGAACTCAACGTCGTGCTTTGTTATCAGAGTGAGGAAATGAGATATATATTGGCTAATCTAGTTCGAGTTATTATATAAGTACCTTCAACGGTAGATAATTTTGATAATTACCCTACAAATTAGAAAAAATTAAACTAGTAGGTATTCATGTTAAGATTCAATGGATAAATCAGGTTAATCCTCTAAAGTCTTAAATAATAAATCGATGTTGGGATCTGCGTATTTCACGAGCCAATAAGCTCCCCAAGGGTACCCTTGCATTGATAATGATTTAAAGATTCATGCTACTTTATGCTTATTTAGGGCATAATCTATGTTACAAGTATTTTACAAATTATTTCGATGCATAGTAAATAAGATTAAAATATAATTAGAACATTTTATTTAATTATTGTCATCAATGTTTTCATCAGCTTCACGCTGTATCCCGCACAAAGCAGGGTAGGCAGAGGGAACAAAGAGCGAAGAAATTAAGATATTAATAATAATAATTCATTCCCGTGAGTGAGAATCGAATCCACAACCCTCACGTTAAATTCATACGCTTGTGCCCCTATGTCACTATGGCTTCACTAATAAAAACGAAAATATAAAGTACAAGCTTATAAATTACTATGATAGCAATTTCGGGCATATTAATTTAAATAATAAATCATGACAAGCGTAGCTGGTAATAAATTGCCACCAGAAAATTCAAAACATAGGTAATGTACAGGGCCAGTGTTGTCAGTTAGAAAGTGAGTGATTTGCATCAAGATTTTTTTTATTCCGCATATATTTCGCTAAAGAAAGGAGGAAAGGACAAAGTTCTGAGACACTCTGTATCCGCTTTCCGCTGGGATATTAGACAGTGTGCTGGCGAAGAGTAACTGAACTCAATGTCGTACTTTATCTGGCCAGGGATATAAAAAAAATCCACCTTAAAGGCCGGCAACGCACCTGTGGCTCCTCTGGTGTTGCACGGGGTCGTGGGCGGCGGTGACTACTTACTTTCAGATGCGCCGAACGGTCATTTGCCTTGTCCTTTTCCTATAAAAAATCCTTTTCACGAGCGGCAATCGAATCCACAACCATTGCATTTGCAGTCATTTACTATACCACTGTGCTACTAGGCCCAATTCACTTAAAAATATCGTGGGTAATAAATACAAAACAAAGTGTGTAACGGGTGTCTTAACTTTAATCCTCTCCTTACCCTCATAGGCGTATCTGGAGATATTTTCTGGCGGGGCGAGGCCCTGGGCTTTAACTTTGCACATATATTCGTTCGTGTAAATGTAATTTTTTGATTTATCGGAGCAAATTTGTTTGTTAGTAAGATTTCTAGGCCCCCCATTTCCTCTCATTCTACAGACAAGTTCCGTTGATCATCACCTGATCTGACACCCAGGAACGGCTCGCATCGGTGGATAGCATAAACATGCAATTTTATAGATGACATTCAACTATGACAATATATCCAGTGAGTTCGTGCTCATTAAATGCTTTTCAGTGCAGTGAATAAAAGCGTATTATTAGTTTTTAAGCTATTAGATTATTATAAACAAACAATCATCGCCTTTGTGTAATGCCACGGACTAAATTAATATTCTATATACGTATTTAAATATACTGAGCTATTTATTTTATATACCACAGCGTTAAATTACAGCGGTGGAAGTAATGCAAATATAAGGGTTCAGCCGCGTAAAGTGTATGAAATTAAATATTTATATATTTTTTCAGCATTATAACGTAATGGTCAGCTTATTAAATGTACTGGGGAAATCGAAGCGTACTGGCATAAGCGTATGATTGTGAACGTGATGGTTGTGGATTCGATTCCCATTCGGGAGAATAAATAAATCAGCTTCTCGCGGTATCACGCACACAGTAAGGTAGGCACAGAAAACTAATATTAAGACGCTCCGTTCCCTACTTTCTGCCGAATTCTGGGGGCATTGCGTGATGGACTGGCAGAACTCAACGCCGCGCTTTTGCCTCTACACCAGGGCTAAGAAATGGAAATATAAATTGAAATAAATATTTCTAGCTTTACAAGCCCCTTTGTTAGGAGCATGAATTATTATTTATCAATATTTTTATTTCTTCATTCTGGTAATTGTTTAAGCACTAGGTTTCCTCTGCCTACCCTGCCCTACCTCTGGCTATTCAGCCAAAAATAAAAAAAAAGTTTCAACAACTGATTTACATATTTATAATCTAAAAAACTTAAAAAACCTACTGCGCATACTACTTTTCTTAGAGCCACAAGAAACCTAAATGTTCAGTCTGGACCAAGATAAAGTTACATTTCGTCGCGGTTAAGAGGCTACTTTGTTACGCTTTGGGGTTTTTGTGAGAGATCATGTTTTAAAACACGTAAGAAGTTAATATTTTATTATATTTTGTTAAAAATAAATAAGAGATACTTAGGATGATCTGTTATTTTTTTAACATTCACGCTCTATCCCGCACACAGCAGTGAACAGAGTAGACAGAAGGAAACTGGGAACCTAAACTACACTTCTGTCACCCACTTCCTGCAGAATCTTTGAGGCATTGCATGTTTAGTTTCGGAAGCTTAGCTTAGGTAGCTTACCGCTTTTTCCTGATCGGTACGGTAGACAGAGGGAACGTAGTGTTATGACACTTTATACTCTACTTTTCGTTTTACGAGACGAGACAATATATGTTGCGACGCAGAATTGAACCCCGCGCTATGTCTACACCAGAGAGGAGAAATGAGAATAGTCTAAATATTATTTCTTACAAAAGCTATTTTTTATATTTACAAAAGACACAGACTGGAAGAGATCACCTGTGGTGAAGGCCGTCCTTACACCAATGTTTTTTTCTGTATTTTTTTTTCTTTTTGAGATGAACAATATTGGTGTATGTATACTAAATAAATAATAAGATACATTTAATATGAAATATTTTTAAAATCTACGATTTATTTATTACATACTAACCTACCCTGAAATATAATTAACTTCATAATAAATCTTACCAGCGTTCTTTCAACGACCGAGGCTCAGGCCACGCGTCTCGCAACAACCGCAATGCCTCCCGTAACGCTGGAGAAACGTCTCTAGTTCTGCCTCCTGGAACAATAAACAATCTATTATACGCGGTTCAGTGTCTGACTGGTAAATGTGATGATCGCGGGTTTGATGACTGACTGATGTAAGGGAATGACTTCCGTTTTATTACCTCGTTCTGGTAGCAAGGCATTGCGCGGCGTGGATTTCCGCCACTCTACACGCAATATATTATGGTGTTTCAAGAAGGCTTTTAGTACTAACTTCCAGCCTGTTATTTGCGGGATACAGTGTGAAGCTAAAAAAATCTTATAGCAGAATATGGTAAGGTTAAAATAACTTAGAGTCCAGACATTAGGATTTATTTTCAGATAATTTTGTTTTTTTTTTCAGCTCCACGCTGTATATATAAGGTAGATAGAGGAAATCTAGTGTTTAAACACTCCGTTCCCTAACTGCCCGTAGTGTGGTGGAACTCAACGCCACACTACGTGGCGCTTAATTATGTAAGAATTAAATTCAATTTTAAATTAATTTCTTTCCTTCTTTATTCCACAGTCATAAAAGTCTTTCTTCATTCATATATCAAAAAATAATATATACAAAAATTTCATATTCATAGAAGTCCTTGAAAAAATAACGAAGCATCTTTCACTTAGAATATTTACATTTCTTTTGTTTGTTTTCGCGAATTTTATTATTCCCTCCGAGATATAAATACAGCTTATGAAGTATGCATGTCGAGAAATAAGACGAGGCTGAGGTATACTCTGGAGTATTGCTGATTGTATTGAATTTTGTTGTAGCCATATATTTTTTAAATATATTATGTTACTAGCGGCCTGCCAGCGGCTTCGCCCGCTTAAATAACATGATTATTCATTTAATAAACAGATTTGACTGACAGTGTGACTGACATATGTGTTGATGTCAGTGAATAAATTAATTTACTCGTTCAGTAACAGCCTTACATGCCTTTGCCTTATTGATTTTTGTAAAATAACTTTAATAATTGCATATTACAAAAAATATCCAAATCTTATCAAATAATCCAATATCGAATTAGAATCCAAAATATTTAATTGAAAACCTCCTCCTTGTCTTGAAAGTCGGTAAAAAATATAGATTTATCACAAACAAATACAGATTTATTATAAGCATAGATATGGTTTGTTTTATATTTGCAGGCAAACTCATGCCTTAAGTTCATTCTAATGCCGATAACTTTTCTTTTAATGATTTTGATGAAACTTTAGAAGTTAAATTGAGCTAAAACAAAGCAAGTACTTTCGAAGATTAGCGTAATCATACAGACAGAAAGACAAGAAATTAAAAAAAAAATATTTTTGCTCTCTGTTATTCTTTTAAGTGTCCTTCTACCCATTTCAGTCAATACTAAATGTACAGACAAAATATTTTTACTGTTTTGTTATAAGTATAGATAACGCGGTCGTCGTGACACAATCGCACAAGAGTAGGAATGTAATGTCTATGTGTATGTCTTGAAAATTCCTCAGGTAAAGGTAAAGGTGAGTTGAAGATTACCAACCTATATTATAACCTACCGAAGGTAAGTAAAACTTAACAGATTTAATTTTGCTGATATATGGCTTCATTTTCTATGAAATGAACTACAATTATAAGTTTGTAATTTTAGAAAAATCTAAAAAATATCTATACATTTTTGACGTTTTTTATTTATTCCTTTATTTGTACTGCAAGGTCTCACTTCTTGCCAAATTTTATAATTATAGTTCCACGGGAAGAACTATATGGGTTTTGATTAAACGACAAATTTCATACAAAATGCCGTTATAACGGCTGCTGCTGTATTATCTGCTTTCGTATGTTTTGATTGCATTGACTTAGAAAATTTCGCCTCAATACCTCCACGCGATGTCAAGATAAATAGTATTGACATACGGACAACAAAGTGAAAGTTCTATAAAGGTTCCATTTATTCATTTTAAGATACGAAACCCTAAAAAAGAAATAAATAGGCTCAGGTTATCCGTTTATTTCTTTTAAGGTACGGAACCCTAAAAAAGAAATAAAAAGGCTCAGATTATCAAATATATATTTGCAACTACAATTGTATATACCGTTAAAAAATATGCCTCAGCAATTCCCCCATCCGCCCGACGGCCGCAAGCCGAGGTTCGAATCCCGCAGGGGCGCCCTTACAGTCGTAGACTTGCTCACAGGCAGCCACTTAGTGCTTGCATTTCTTCAGGGACAGAGTACCCTCTTCCCTACCCAACCGGTATCGCTGTAAAAGCCAATAGGGCTGACAGCTTTAACCTCATGTTCAAAAAACAATCAGCAATTTGTATTTGTTTAGTATTAAAAAATATTACCATATTTAGATTTCCGGTACCACACTAGCCAGTATACCTACCCAATAACATAAATGCATATATAAGTTTGATTTCAGGTGTCCTAGGTCGTTCACTCAAGACCTACTTTAGGTTCAGTCACGTTTATAACCAGTACAAGATTATAATACATGTACCAATTAAACGCGACATGCATTTTCTTATCTTTTGAACTTAGTCGGTTATTACTATAGTACATAAGTAAAACTGTTATTTAAGTTAAGTGCTATTTTACTTTTTCTTCAGCTTTACGCTCGTATATGTATCATGGTAGACAGAGAGAGCCTAGTGTTAGCCACTTTCCACCGACTTCTCGTGAACTCTCCGAGTGTTGAGTGGTGGAACTCGACGCCGCACTTTGCCTCGACACCAGCACGAAGACACGAAAATGTTAAATGAGTCGGAATCGAACCCACAACCGGTCGCGTTTGCAGTCTCCCGTTTGTGCCCCTGCGTTACGTCTGACGACCTATACACTTCAGTTAATTAAATTGAAAAATATGGTAAAGACAAAAAAAATCCAGTTAACTACTTGAAACAAAATTGCAGTTAATTAATACTTGGCTAACAACTTTTCCTTAATTTTTAGTTTTTTAATTTTGATTAGTGGCTGAGGTTTGTTTTTCTTATTTATATATCTGTTAGGTTTTTATTAAGATGACATTAAGCAATTTAATTAATTTTCTAGGCGATAATTACCAATGATTTCTGATACCAAACTACGAATTCTCTATACTCCACTTATCTATGTTTGGTAGAGTACGCTAATCTCAGGAACTACTGGGTCGCATTGAAAAAAATGTTATACACAATTTTTAGGCCTATATTTATAAATCGCTCTCAAGTCTGAGATCGGTCTTGAGATGTTGTTTTCACTACCAAATATATCATTTATCTATGAAAACGACATCCCAAGATCGACTTGAGACTTAAGAGCAAATTACAAATACCGGCTTTAGTTTCATTTAACCATACGGCCGAAGTCGCATTAAAAAGCTAGTCCCCAGATAAAACTGCATAAAAATAGTATAGACTGCATAAAAACTGTACTTAAAACTAATCTTGAAATACATATTGAAATTGCGAGTTACTCAAGAGCTATTAAGAAAGTTTTCTCAATTACTTCGAGTGGCCACTAAGACCGCGTATTAATTTATGAGTACCGAGGGTAAATTAAAATTAAATGAAGGCAGCAGCAGTAACAAGCTACAACTTTTTCAATATTTCGATTTGACTAAGTAGCCTCTTTAAGATATAAAACATAATCTATATATAGGTAGAAACACAAGGGTGTGACTGTAACGCGACAGTTGTGGGTTCGATCCCCACTCGAGGACGTGAAATATTTATTTACGTTTATATTTCCATTTCGACGCCAGCGTCGAGTTCTGCCACGCAATGCCTCCAGAATTCGGCAGAAAGTGGGGAACGTCTTAACACTAGGTTCCCCCTGCCTACCCTGCTGTGTGCGGGATACAGCGTAAACCTGATTTTTGTTATAATTTTAATCTTTCCGTTACTAAGTGACTAAGAGCTAAAACAAATAGGAAACGGCTGAACTTGACGTAAAGTAAAAATTCTCATGCTAGGGAGCATAGGATGTATGCTACTTAAGACAGGATTTCTTGTAATTCTTAGGGGAACGGGAAAAAAATGATTCTTTGATTTTACGTCTTAAAATCTACACATATAAAGATGCAGGCTACCAATTAATAATAAAATACTTTCCTTTTTTTATTTAGCTTAACACTGTATGTAATAAAATACTTTCCTTTTTTTATTTAGCTTAGCACATTAGGGTAGTCAGAGAACCTAGTGCTCAACACTTGCCACCGATAAAATATTGATAAAAGTTTGAAAATATTTATATCATAATGCGTCTATTTCAGAAATAGAATAAAAGATAGAAATATAAAGATAGAAATTATGAATCAAAGTTGAACTTTCGAGCTTAACGCTTTATTATTCAAGAACCACAAAGAAACTTACGA
>DWGR01004694.1:0-10936 GCA_018247715.1 Heliconius burneyi
ATTTTTAAGAACTGGTTTTTATGTTGTATTATCTAGACTCTAGGTATATTATTATTTTTTTCATTGTGTATTGTATTTTATTTACAAATCAATTCTTCTATTTGATACCCATATTAGATACTTATGCGAAAATTGTAATCCGCCATTTTGTTGCAGCCGCCATTTTAAATTACCAACAATATTGATTAAGTATGTGTAATTTCATTGTCATCAGAAATAACAAATATCTGCTCAATCGGATACGGCAACTCACATAAAAACTTAAATATAAAATAATATAATTAATATAGGCGTAACCTGCTTTAATAAACGTAAAATATTTTTTTAAATTTATTTTGTAAGATTTTTTAAACTTTTATACTAACATTTAATAAGAAGTGTAAGTGTATTTGCCATCTGTGTGTAAATGCGACGGTTATATGTTAGATTTCCAGCTGAAATATTTTTATTTCTTCGTTCTGGTAAAAAGACAAAGCTCGGCGTTGAGTTCCGCTCAACATAATGTCTTCGAAACAGAGCGGCGGAGAGCAGGGAACAGAATGGGTTAACACTAGGTTCCCTCCACCTACCCCGCTTTATACGGGACTATAATGTAAAAGTTAAAAATACCTATAAATACATAATATTCGTATTATGTATTTTAAATTGTGTAATTTTAAACAAATTATTACAGAATTAATGGAATTTTTTATTATATATTATTTTTTGTATTATAAAACTAAAGCACTATATTTCTAATAGATGGTACATTTTAAAAATCGGCATGTCATTGGTGTATCAATTAAAATAGATAAAAAAAATATTTTGTAAGAGTTGTTTTTTATTTAATTAAAAAATTGTATGTCAATCGTATGTAAATAAAAAATAAGGACCTTAAAAAATACAGGCAAAACTGTCGTCACACTTTCTCTATCATAAGTAGAGCAAGACCACTATTATATTATATAATTATACTAGCCGTCACACCTAACTTTACGTGGTCATTAAGACGTAAAATGGAAAATCCCGTTTTTCCAATTTCCGTAGAATTTCGAGAAATCCTCCCTCAGTGCTTCCGTACATTCCTAAACTACTTAGATGCTAGATTTTAACTTTCTAAGATTTGTATGTAGTTTTGTATACGTGGTCAGCCAAAAACGGGTTAGTTAAATTTTTAATATTCAATAAGAGGCCAATAAAACGGTCAAGGTACAAGGCATTGATTCTTTTTAGCTTCATCTGTATTGCACATATAACAGTGTAGATAAAGAGAACCTAGTGTTAAGACTCTGCTAACTTGACAAGCCGCGGAGTTGAGTTTTGCCACTTAACACACAATGTGCCAAATTTGGTGGGATACTAACCCTCCAAATTCCTCCAAAAATTTGTGTTTTTACGATAAATTCCTAAATAATGACTTCCCTTGTAAGCTTAAAGCTGAAAAAAGTGTTTCCCGTAAGCAAATTAAATATTTTTCACATTTTATAGTAATATTCCACACATAGAAAAGAAAAATACTTATTTAGAAAACGATATGTGAATTTGGAAACAGTATTTTTATACGTTTTCTAAATAAGGAAATGAAATATTAATAAAAATTGCATAAATACAAATGACTGGACCTCAAACCCGCTTCTCTTGGAAACCGACGCTCTGATCACTAAGCCATAAGTAGCATGCTATATCACAAGTCTTAATAAATAATTCAGAGATTAAAATAATATTTTAAAAAAATAAATGAAATTAAAAAAAAAAACACATTGTCATAATTTGTTGTGAATAAATTATTTGTTCATTGTTACTATGAGTTAGTACTATCAGTTTAATCATTTAATTAAAAGATTCTATATTTATAAATTTTAAATAAACTAAGAAATGAAAGTTTTTAAAATTTGTATTGACCTTCTATAACATAATAAGCTGCCACACAGTAAATTCCATTGTGTTTCATATATCAAGGGGAATCAAACCCCCACTTACCTTCCACCATCAGCCTACCTTCCACCATCAGCGTACCTTCCACCATCCAACCTACAACAATTACAGCGAATAACTAAAATAAATGAACCGATCTTTTACGGAACGGGGGAAACGAGAACGTAAAAAACCGGTTGACTTTTCATAATGATCAAAGAAAATGTAAATTTGTATGTCGTAAAAAGTAAAACAATCAGTATTACATATTAGCACCGGTCCTGTAATATGAATAATTAATATATGTATAAATAATATATATAACTCCGTCCGTCTGTTACTTAGTGATTGACAGACAAAATGTAACGGCGAAACAAAATGGGGAAAATTTGGGATAGGTTAGGGGTGTAGGAGAGCATTAGTAGAGCTTCACTCTGTATCCCGCATGTAGCACTCGGGGAATAGAACTTCCGCCTAATTTTTGAGGCTTGGCATGTTAAATGGTGGAGCTAAACGCCGCGCTGTGCTTCATCAGTTTCATCATTCAATTATAAGATTTTTACGGTGGAATAATATTTTCTTGTTAACAGTCTATGTTTACAAATAAAAAATAAAAGTGTCTGGACACTACGTTCCCTCTGCCTACTCTGATACAGCGTGAATATAAAAAAAATAGAATAAATAATCGTCTTATTCAACCAGACGAAGCCGCGGGCGCGACGCTAGTTCTTTATAATTGTACTTGGACAAAACAAAAAAGTAATTACAAACTAATAATACAATGAACTTCCCTTTACTTAAAAGGTCTTGCGGGTTTTGTATGAATTGAAAAATAAATATAACGATATGGTGGAACAGTGGGGAAATGCTTCAATACACGCGGGGGTTGTGGTTTCGATTGCCATTTGTGGGACGTTTATATTTTAAATTTTTTCGTTTCTCTGCTATAGTATACAAAACGTGGCGTTAAGTTCCGCCATTTAGTACGCAATGGCTTAAAAATTGAGAATATATGGAGATCGGAGTGCTTCAATACTAGGTTCCTTATGCAATCCTGCTATATTTGATACAGTGTAAAGACGTCTTTTTTTTAAATATTTTTAGATAAAGAGCAGTGTTGGGTTTCTCAGTACACCATACACTGACAGACATACGGACATTAAGGACAGGACAAGAACCTCGAAATTGTAATACAAATACATAAATAACATAATTATATTTCCGTTGTAAGTTATTAAGTTCAATACATCCTCTTCCATTTATTAATTTCACATTAATTTTTAGCTTCCGTTGATAGTAATCCATATTTAGATAAGATAAGGCTTCGCTTCGTATGTTTTTCCTTATCTACATATATAAAACTCTTCCTTTACTGAATGACTAACAGACAAAGGAAACTACTGGAGATATAAAATTTAAATTTTAAATGTAGCTAAGGTAGGAAGGGAAGAACTAAGCGAAGATTTTTCCAAGTTCCTACGAAAACGGGAAAAACCGCCATTTAATATTTTAAATCTAGGGACGAATGGAGCGGCCAAGCGTGCCAATTTAAACATAAGAGATAGTTGGTTCGATTACCACTCGAGGTAATTAAATATTTAATATTTTCATTTTCTCGCTCTAGTAACGAGGCGAACCGACGCTTTGGTTTCGCCTCTCAACACGCGATCCAAAAAGTCAGCGGAAAGTCTTTGACAGAGGGTCTTAACTCTAGGGTCCCAGTTCACTCTGCCTACCCTGCTACAGGGGATACAGCGTAAAGCTAAAAAAATAATTTAAAAAATTTAAATCCACGCAAGCAAAGTTGAGGGCTACAACTAGCTATGTATAAACGTGATGACAGTATGATAAGCTACTTGAAGCCATTTTGTTTTTTTATTTCCGGTCTTCCAATAATATATGATAATTTCAATGTTACAATTAGTATTGAACATATATTATATTTGAAATATTAATGTCGTGATTGAATTAACTATAATTCAATCACTATAGTAAGAGGCTGGTATCTGACCAGTGAAAAACTTTTTTTTTATGATAAAAGGACAAGGCAAACGAGCGTTCGGGTCACCTGAAGGTAAGTGATCATCGCCGCCCACGACCCCGTGCAACATCATAGGAGTTACAGGTGCGTTGCCGGCCTTAAAGGTGGAGGTAGACGCGCTTTTTGAAGGTACCCATATCATATCGACTTGGTAACACTGCGGCGGGTAGGCTATTCCACAGTTCCGTGGTGAGTGGAAGGAAATTTCTACGAAACCGCACAGTAGTAGAGTGCCATGTATCCAGGTGGTGTGGATGAGACTTAAGTTTGTGACGTACTGTGCGGTTGGAGAATTCGGCGGCAGGTAACAGGTCAAACAGTTCTTCAGAACACTCCCCATGATAAATGCGATAGAGAACGCACAGCGATCTACCTTCCTTTAAATTTCCAGACATTACGTATTTTAAATTCAAAATATTCTCCTTCCGAATAATTTTTACTTGTTAGTATTGTTTTTTCAGTTTATTTAAGAATTATTTATTAAATTTTTGTAGTCATAGTCATATTTATTTTTTCTCTTAGTGCTAAGACTCTCCGTTCTTCCCTTCCCGTTCTCAATATGAACTAAAAGTCGCGGTTTAGTTCCTTGAGGGTGATATAAAAATAATTAATGTTCGAATGACAGCTTAACTTATATTTATAATATATGATGTTTTCAATTGCTTCAATACTTAACTTAAAAAGTTTAACTAAGATAAGCTAACTAAGATAAGCCTTAGGTTACCTCTGTCTACCCTATAACATGTTAAATACCTGAAACTAATAAAATAGAAACATATCACCATCATCGGCTTCTCCTTGTACACCGCTGGATATAGGTCTATGCAAAACTGATCTAAACCTTCGATTCTACAACCAACCATCGTCACATATTTGGCATTTTTAAGCTTCTTACGCTGTATCTAACTGAACTCAACCTTGCGCTTTGCGTTATATAAAGTTGACTAAATTTACTTGAGCAGAAATCGAACCGACGATCGTTGCGTTCGCACTACCAATGGACTTACATTTTCCCAACTCAAATACTAATAAAACAGCAATAGTAATGTAATAAGTCAATGTAACTAACATCCTATGATAATACGAGTATACATTTATTTCCATCTGTAATATAATGAAGAGCTTAACTAATGACTGCTATATAGCCAACTTTATTACTTAACTTGGCTATAAAATGTTTAAATATTATAATGTATTATATCAACTTCACGCTGTATCCCGCACACAGTAGGATATGTATAGGGAACCTAGTGTTATGACACTCCGTTCCTCAATTCCTAAAATAAATTTAAATATTAATAAATAATGAATCATCCCCCGAGTGTGATCAAATCCGCAATCGTTGCGTTACAGTTATACCTTTTGCCCCTGTGCCGCGACGGCCTTGTATGTTATTTATTATATTAAATATAATAATTATTATTAACATATAGAATACTAGAGGAAAAAAATGACTTAATATTTTTTTGGATAAATAAAGTGTTTAGTCACTATTTTTTAACACGCCTTTATTCTCGGTCTTGTTAATATGTAATTTTGTAACTGATATATAATAGGTATGTTTTTTATTTTACTTTAGCCCATATAAACTATAATATTGCTTTCTTTGAAGATTGCTTTTATATTAAAATGTTAAGGATTGCTTGGAATATTTGAGACCAGTCTCTTATAAGAATGAATGACTTTGAGAGACTCAAAATGGAAATCCTGTTTTTCTCCGTATTTCAAGAAATCTTCTCTCAGTCTTAAATTTCCTAAAATAGTGTTGTAAAATATATTTGCTACAAAAAATGAAAAATAAAAATTTTAAATACTAAATATTGTTTCTGTTATAAAAATACTGTACAAAAATATGTGATAATTCTTAGATTCACGCATTTTCCCGCATAACAGGCTACCCTGTTGGCACTTAACGCCGCGTTTCATCTACCAAATGGGAATCGAACCTGCAACCATCTTTTTTATTTACATTTTATTTTAATTTACATTTGAATACAAGTCATATTTATTTTTGAACTTAAAATAAAATATTTGTTTTAAAAGCAAAGAATGTATCGAAATTTTAAACACCGTATCGAACGGATTTACTACAGCGATTATAGTAATTACGCGAAATTCAAATAGAATGTAATTTCCTTCGTAAAATAATATGTAAAAGTGTTATACAGTATATATATTTTTTATTTTAAGACCAAGCAATATTTTTTTTGAGAAACGTATGAAGATTTGAACATAGCGGGACTCGAACTCGCGAACATTTTGGAAACAGTCTAAACGCTCGAATCATTCAACTCATACCTACTCAACTTTAATCGCATCTCATCTTGCAATTTATTTCTGTTTTAGCATCAAGGAGGAACGGGTTCAAATCCTGTTATCACTAAGCCTCTTACTTTGATTTAATAAAAGAATGTTATCTTCCGAAATGTTGAATAATAATTTAAATATGTTAAAATTAAGTAATTAAGGCTTAGAAATAAAACATGAAAGTAAGGGATTTGAATCGTACAGAAATAAAATATCCGCAGGTATTGAAGCCGTGGAGGCTCAGTGGAGTGAGATCCCTACTAGGCAAAGTGATTATATTTTTTTTCATTTCCTCGCTCGAAGACGAAGCAAGCCATTGAGTTCCGCCACTGCACGTGTCTCTATTTGTCTCATCGTGTCTCTGTATGCAAAAAAATTGGCCTTAAAACATTTTCCCTCTGCTTACTCCGCTGTGCGGGGAAAACGTGAAGCTGTATGTTGATAATTATTGAGGACATCGTGCGTGGTACAGAGTTCCGCCATTCAACACATTGCGTGTTGGCACTCAACACCGTGCAATGCCTCGTTTCCAGGGAGATAAATAAAATATTAAATATTTCATTTCCTCGACTGTGAAATTAACCCACAACCTGTTGCGTTTCCAGTCACGGTTATGCCAATGCGCCACTACTGGCTTTTAGTATAGATGAAAACAATTATCTTAATTACAACAGTTATTTCCACCACCAATAAAAATACATTTCTCTAAAGCAATAACTATAATTAAATAAGGTAAGAATCACGCTTAGAACGATATAGACAATATCCTGGTGTACTTTATACATTGTTGCACTTATGTTGCGTTACATACATTATTGCAAGGGCATCAAGTTCATAAATATAGGCTTCTTCTTTTATTCCGCTCACAGCAGGAGGAGTAGGAGGGAGCCTAGTGTTAAGACATTTCGTTCCCCACTTTACGCAATTCTGGGGGCATTGCGTGTTGAGATCCGAGAACTCAACGCCGTACTTTGCCTCGACATCAGAGCGATAAAAATTACATACAGCACGACTGGCCTCATAAAAATCATTGTAATAAGTAAAGTAATAACAGAATTACACCAGACATTATGTATAGATTTTGAGACTCAAAATCAAAAAATCTGTTTTTCCAGTAGGAATTTCGAGAAATATTCTCTTAATCCTAAACTCCCTGTTCTAAATAGATTGCTTAATTTTATTTTTATTTACATTGTATTATATCTAGTAATTCTGTTTATGAGGTGTCTGTCAATAACTCTGTAAAAAATGCAAATATGACGACAAGAAGTCAATTTGAAATGACTAAGCTTTAGAGTTAAAAATCAAAATTCTAAAAATACTTTATTGAATTAGGTTATGACAAGCACTTTTGAGTCGACTCAAAAGTGCTTCCAGACTGACATTACTAACGCTTGTACGTATGCAAGTGTCAGTAGTATCAGTCAGATGTTTAACTACATTGATATATATTACAGTGAATGTGATTTATTTTAATACACAAAAAGAGAAAAATAACACAAATTCAGTTAAAGACGAAAGCTTCTATAAAGTTAAACACTAACAGTTATCACTCATAAAACTTTTGTAATCTTTAATTTTATTGTTGGGAAAATTAAAATTTTAACGTGGCTTAACCGTAGCTTAAGTACAGCTTAAAACTAATAAGTTATTAAGTCGTGTTGTGTATACTCGTGACGTTTTCTGGTTTTACCTTATATAGAAATAACGTATATGATTATAGTCGTGGTGCAGCATCTGATTGTAAAAGCGACGGTAGTGTATTCGAATCTCAATTGATTCTAAAAAAAACTTAAAACAATACTTTCATTAGGTATTTATTTATTTATAGCTTATTATGCTGGTGGAGTACGTAGAAGATTACCAAATATTAGCATCCCGCTTCAACAGGCAGTGCCTTCAGAATATATCGTAGTTTATACGTCAACATAATAAATAATATAAGTTACAATTTTTTTAAGATTTTATAAAATTTGGCACTAAAGTTAACAATAGAGTAAAGCGGGCGAAGCCGCGTTTGGGGTACTAGTTCTGCTATATGCGGAATATAAGGTGGGCTCATTTGTTTTAATGTCAATTGTTCAACTCCATCATTCTGTACAGATTAAATATAATTAAAAAAAAAACAAAATATCGTTTGCACATTCCTGAAAACATTTAAAATACGCATACTTTTGTCAATAAATTCGGATTTCAATTTAACATCTAGACTATCGTGGCGCAGCAGCACGGCGTCAAATTGCAAGTACCACGGTTATGGGTTCGATTCATTCGGATCATTGGACTATTTTTATTTATCCACTCTGACAAAATGTATAGCTCAACGTTGACATCCTCAACTCGAAAATTGGGCAGTGCGTGGATAACGAAGTGTCTTAACACAAAGTTTCCTTTACCCTACTATATGCGGGATACAGCGTGAAACAAAAAAAATAATTATTATAAAATCCGTTCAAACATCCGAAGAAACCTACCTGCCAGCATCCAAAATGCAAGTATTTTCGTCAATAAATTTGTTCTCTCAACAGTAGTTAACAACGCTTTGTAATACTTTACGACATTCACTTTTATGTGACATTTATTATTTGTTACTACTTAGTTGAATTAGCCGTGAATAATTCGGGTATATTTTGGATGAACCATACAATGTGGTAGGTAGGTTCGATGCTTTTTTGTGATTTTTTGTATGGACATAGCGAATTATGCAATTTTTTATGTAAAATGCATGTTTTTTTAACATAGTAGGGTGGAGGGGATCTGTAAAGCCTAGAGTTAAGACACTACATTCTCATTATGAAACTGCCGTTCGCCATTTTCCCACGAATTATGGAGGCATTGGCCGGCATTGTGTGTTGAGTGAAGGAATTCAATGCTGCCCTTTTCCTAGTTAATAGAACGAGGAATTTACTCTGAGTAGGAATCGAAGTCATAATCGCATTTACAGCTACAAGCTTATGCCCCTGCAACGACTCGACGGCTACATGACTGAACTCAGGGACTCCGAAATGAGCATTTAATTGTACATAAAATATACTTAATAAAGCTATTATTGTATATCTTTGATTACTCCATAACCATCATGATTGTATATAACGATCTAAATTATTTTATTTACTTTCTGCCCCACCGCTGCAATGAATGGTATGGTAGAATGGAGTGTTTTAACATTACGTTTCTTATACCTATACGCGGGAAAGAGCGTGAAAACGCGTGCGAAAAAATCAAAACAACTACTAACACTATAATTTTATAACCAGAACTTTTATGACAAGTGTTTCTAACAATAGGGTTGCCCAATAAAGCTTAAGGGTGACTTTTAAACTATAATTGCCGCAACCCTTAAAACCTAATCAAAGGTCCAAATTGGTCTAATAATTATATTACAATTATAATGTAAATAAACCGCAGTTCCAAGTAAAATAAATAAATAATAAAGTTATAAAATGTTTCTTAGAACGGCGCTTCTGAGGAGTTTTTATTGGTTAATAAAATTATCTGTGTTAGCTCGAGACCGCAAAGACAGATGTGGAGTATAAGGTAATATAGGTTTGATTTGTTTTTAAATATAATGGCTTAGACCTTTTTTTAGTTTCCCGCTGTATCCCGCATAAAGCAGATAAGGCACGGAGAGCATAATGTTCTGCGTATCCAAGCACCGCTAAATTTTCGAGTCATTAAATTTGAGTGGTGTAACTTAACGCTGCACTTTGTCTTGTTATAAGAGAAAATGTGAAAATATTTTCATATGTTCTGGAGTAATTATATAAAAAGATGCTTCTTGGTGTTAGAAAAAACATCGTAGAGACAATCATGTTTGGCAGAAAAGATAAATAAAATATTGTAATTTATTTATTTTTCTTTTATTTATTTAGAACTGAACCCACTACCGACAAACAGATGAACTTAGGCAAAACGTATAAACCTACTCTACAAAAGCCGATACTATATTAGCATACTGTAATATATTAGCATAATGTTAAATTTACATAATTAAAGCGATTCTAAGAGATAAATGGTTATAAAATATGAGAAGACAATATTAATGGCGGTTATATCGAGTTACAAAGAGACATTACTTAAAAGTTTCATATCAAAGTGTATTTTATTACAATATTACCTAGAAGTAAATACTATAAGTACTATCCGACGCAATAATTTCAATGATAGATACAAGTTCTGTTCACTTGGAGGGATTTTTAAATTTATAATTAGATTTTTCAACTTTGTTGTTGAAAAAGAAGAAAGACAATTTCAAATCATTCCGTTTACAGACAGTAATTGGCAGAGCTCAACGCTGCACTTTAGTGTAGCAGCTATCCTACCCTGTAAGCAGAGAAAACTTAGTGACACTCCATTGTACTTTTTAATCTGAATTCGAATATAAACCTGTTGATTGGTACCAATACCATGACTTTATAAAAATGGATTATAAAGCTGGTGTGCTTCTATGTCATCAATTTCATCCAAAACTAAACCAAATGTTTACAAATGATCATTTAAAAGAATCGAGCCTGCATCCCTTTCGGCAAATTGGATAATAATGTACCGTACAGTATACAAAAAAATTTAACAAAAAAAGTCTTTAGCCTAACGCCATGCGCCATCTCGGTACTGTCGCTAAAAATACAATAGATGTGCGTGGTTGCGAATTTTTTACAATACTTCTATACAATTGTGAAGTCCTTAGACCCTTGT
>DWGR01004695.1:0-10935 GCA_018247715.1 Heliconius burneyi
TTTTGTTTTGAGCATATACACTAGAAAAATAATTAGCAAATTCCTGGACAATGTCTGTACCATTAGTGAACGTAGAACCTCTTAGAGTCATGATAGCTGGATAGTCACATTTATTGCATCGTTTTTGTTTTAAATATGAATAAAAAAACTTATCACAATACTACTAAGAAACACATTTAAATAATATTAATATTCAATTATTGAAACCCCCGTGCTTTTTACCGTTACCAGAACGATTAAATGAAGTATTTGTCGGAGAAGCCCGAACGAGTGTTCGATTCTGCCAATATATCTAACTCCCCCGAGTGGGAATGCAACTCACCACCCTTGTGTCCGTGCACCACGACGCCTTCAAATCAAAGAAGGAAATAAAAGCAAATATTTCTTCCGACCGGAGATGAAACCCGAGGCAATCAAGTATACGGTTAGATGATGTCCTATTGCATAACCAACCACGTGTAAAATAACATTTGTTGTCCTTAACCTACATAAGTACTATTCTCTATAAGCTCATACTCCAAACTTTTGGAATATCTATAAATGGGATTCGTGGTATCGGTTAAAATTATGGAAATCTTAAAGTTATCTGTCCCTCAACAAACATTATAGAAGGTTGCAGATATCTGATACGGGTTAAACAACCCAAATTACACCACTGGCCTCAGATTCGATCTTTGTAAACACAAATGACCTATTTCATACAACTTTTATTTATATTGTATAATTTTATGAGGCTACCCAACTTGTTTTCGATAAATGTGTTCTATTTGTATTGTTTTTTTTTTATGGAAAAAGACATGACAGATGAGGGGTCCCCTCGAGACGGGTCCCCTGATGGTAAGTGATCACCGTCGCCCACGAACCCGTGTAACACCAGTGGAGCTACTGGTGCGTTGCCAGATTTTGAGGTGTTTGGGTGCCGGAGCCCGGCATTACCTTATGTAAAACGCAGTGGCATAAAGCCACTACTTCGCGCTAGTTTTAAATGCCGGGGGTGGTAATGACCCGGTCGAGTCTGCCCATGCGTATTGCCATTGCTGGCGATGTGACTCTCCCACTCGTACTTAAGTCGCCTTTTACGACACCGCCAGTACCAGGGTGATCCTATTCTAAGCCGGGAACACATGGAAAATTTCAAATAAATTTCAAGAAATCATTATAATTACATTAAACAATATATACTCGTATTTTGGTATGCGTTGGCTAGTTCCCAAATATTAAAGTATTTATGACTTAAGTGTAATATGGCAATTCTTTGTAAGAGAGAATCTCATTGATAGGATTTGACAAAATAATAAGCTATAAAACAAGAAACCTATTAAAATATTGAAATAAAATTACACTGAAGCAACAGAATCACATACATCTCAAAAACAGTTTAACAAGCAACAATGTAGCCACTTTTGTTAACATAAAATATGAACGATATATAACACGATTACGTATTAAATATAATAGTAGACTTTTTATGTCTACAATAAAAACAAAAGTCGAATAAACTATACGGTTATGGCCCTAATAATTTAAATGGGTTTCACACGAAGGTTGAACGTTTCACAATGCTGGAGCTGAGATTATACCTACTGCAGTTAAATTTGCTTGTATCGTAAAATAATATTAACCAATGGCTAAATGCAGATAATGTTTCTGCTAAATCTATTATTTATCACACAGAGCTAAATTAATTAAATTACAGTTTACGTTCCGTTAGAATAACAGAACATGTGGTAACAGCAAGGTAAACACAAATATCTTTCACAAACAGCTTCAAATCTCAGGATATGTATGCCAATATGATTGTAACTATACAGTAAATAGTATGGCGGTGTCAATTTACTGTAAATATTATTTCATGTATCTTGTGTACAGCAGGGTAGGTTAGTATCCTAATGACAATACAATCTGTTATTGCTATAATTCTCGTCCGACACAAATTGCTTTGAGGCGAAACTCAACGCCGAACTCTACTAGAGTATCTCTCTCCCTCTCTCTGACCTATTGGAGCGGCGAAATGAAACTAACTCTTGGGGAGGAAATAGAACTCATAATTTTCTTACAGTTAGATGGTTGTACTACAATGGCAAGATGGATTTAATTGTAAAAAAAAGTACTAGCAAAAAGTAATTTAATCTTTCTAACAAAACAATCGATCTTTCTTCTTTGTAAACTCACACTGTCTAATCTATACTAATCTTATTTATAAAACTAAATTTAAATTAAAGTTTTCCATAGATTGTGATTTTATTTATTAAATCTAAAATAAAAAACAAACAATGGCGAACGTTTCTACAAATGAAAGCGGGACGTACTTAAACAATATTAAATATACTGATATTGAAACCCGACAACGTGATGACGTTCTACAATTTGCATTGAATTTCTTTTTGCATTTCTATATGGAAATAATAATTTTAATCAGCTTCACGCTGTATCCCACAGCAGGTCAGACAGAGGGAACCTAGTATTAAGACACTCTGTTCCCCAATTTCTAGCCAATTCTGGAGGCATTGCGTGTTGAGAGGCAGAACTCAACGCCACGCTTTGCCTCGACACCAGAGCGAAGAAAAGGAAATATAAACGTAAAAAAAAATATTCCACTTTCTTGAGTAGGGATCAACCCCGCAACCGTCGCATTACAGTCACACCCTTGTGCCTCTGAGCCACGACGGCCTCACGGTCAATAATATTTTTAGTTATAAATTATTTTCATAATAACAAAATTATATTGACTGCCAGGATGAGAGACATACTTGACTTTACGTTATGATTGTCGATTCAAATCCCACTTCGAGAGAGGCTAGTTTCTTCGTTTCTCCTGAATATTTCCTATTACGTAATGTTTTTTTAAATTAATGAACAAATTATATACATACACTAGTAATATGCTTAACATTTACAGTTTTAATAATAGATTACTAAATTAACTAAAATGTATTTGATTTTATAGAAAATTCCTTTGTTGTTTCGCTCGCCAAGCTCTACTAGCTTCGCTTACTGAGATATGAAAAAATTTTTGGTAGACTACGATAATTACCATTTTTAACACAATATTAATAATTTCACTACTATGTTCATTATAAAAAAAACACCTCTAGAGGCCGTCGTGGCGCAGCGGCACAAGGGTGCGACTGTAACGCGATGGTTGTGGGTTCGCTCTCCACTGAAATATTTATTTACATTTATATTTCGCTCTGGTGTCGAGGCAAAGCGTGACGTTGAGTCTGTCACTCAACACGCAATGTGCACACTAGGTTCCCTCTGTCTAACCTGCTATGTGAGGGATACAGTGTGAAGCTAAAAAGAAAAAAATGTGTGTACTTATACAAGTAGTGACGTGGCAAATACAAGAGTCTTATACATATCGTTTTCATCACATACCTCGTCGACAAGGTCGGAAATGCCTTATCGAATTTTTTTCATAATAAACTGAACTGAAAACGGTATAAAAAATGTAGGATATAGTCGGTACTAACAACGCGGGGAAAATAACGGAAATTACACAACACGCAAGCTTAAAGGAAGCAAATAAGCTATAGCAATATGTATTTTATATAAAGCAGTATAGATTATGTATGTTATGCTTTATAATAAATTACCTATATTAATAGATTATGTTGAGGTCAGTCGTGGCACAGAGGCACTAGTGTATAACTGTAAATGCACCTGGTCGTGAGTTCGATTTCAAACGAAATGAAATCTTTATTAAAAATTATTTATCTTTATTTCATTTCTTCGCTCTGATGTCTAGAATTCGACGGAATATGGAGAAAGGAGTGCCTTAACTCTCGATTCGGTCGTGTACGTTGTCTCGTACACGAGATTTTGTGATGCTAAATGCAGATAATGTTATAGTTATAATAGATAGTCTATCTATTGCGGTTTTATAGAGAATTCTATTATTCCTACTTATTCTAAATTAATTAATTAAGCTAATAAATTTAGAATAAAAGTAAATTATTTAAATAAAATGACCTCATCATAAAGTATGTATTTAAATATTTTACGATAATTAACCTAAACACATGTTACTTCATGTTTGTAAGGTATATTTTCATAAATTTGATGAAATTTCGCATAAGTAACCTTTTTGGTCGACCTTAAAGGTTAAAAGGCATCTGAAGGAACCTTTAATTATTGTGTTATATTTATACACATGCTTAAGGTAGGCCTCTTTCAACGTTATATGAGTAAGGAATATGAATGAAACTATTACCGTTTTAATAAAACCTGGAAGATTTACAGTCAATCTGGGTAATTTGGTTTCTACGGGCCACATTGACAGTGGCACCTCGTTCCGATAATTTTAATTTCTAACAGCAGTGAGGACCTGGTCCCGAAATCAAAGTACTTTCTTCAGGGAGTAAAGATTTATATGTTGTAGGACTAAGTCAGTGCTAAGATCCGAAATTGAACCCATAACCATAACGTTCAGCTAAATCCGTCCTAACTACACCACGATAAGTATGATCCAGTGATGACTAAATTAATCAAAATATGGTTTTCCTTTTAGTTGAAATAAATTAATAAAAGCTTGTTCTATAATTTATGTTTAACTTAACTAAATATTTGCTTGTCTAACCCACCTACACTCTATTATGATAGAGTTAATGGTATCCGAAATTATTCATAAATATAGGGCGAAAGGAAATTTTCTACCCATATTATAGCGAGTTCAAACTCGGGTGCTTAGAATCTCATAGAAAAAGTACGTGCACAAAATCTCGTAGGTCGTTATTCTCGGAGCATATAAGTTATGTTTTATGATTTTACGAACATAGATGACTTTATAAAAATATTCAACGTATATATTTTCTTAATACATTTGTGTGAAAAAGCAAAACCATTTATTTTATTATTTGTTACATTTGAGAAAGAAATATAGATATTACTTTATACAGTGCTTAAGTACAATAATCACTTCATGACTAAGAATTAGAGTTACATAAAACAACACAACTGGACACATAAAACAACTGGACAAGGATTTGGAATATCGCAGTTATTGCGATGTCAGAGTGCTTTATTGAAATAAAATTATTTACTTTCCAAGAAATTTTATTTTACACTATTTATAAAAAAAAAATCTTTATTTGTGAGACACTTCATTCTCCATGTTTCGCGTGTCAGAGCTCATTGCTGCGCTTTCTCATCCAACAGTGTGTAGAAAACTATTTTAATTATAACCATAGACCTTCCACTTACATGCTGGCCTTCTACAACGGCCTCGTTTTTATTAAACACACACAAGCGACTTAAGTACGCTTATAAGCCTATGTATAAGTATGTAAATACTTTCTTAGTTAATATAGTAAGACTTTGAAATACATCTTAGCTGTACGAATTATGTACATTTAAATGCTTACAATTGCGCTTCTATGTATAATAATAAACCCAATCAAATCCCAGTGCTTGCTAAACTCAAAATTCAAGATTTCTCAGAGTTTATAATTTCTATAGAGACGACATCTCAAAACAGTCTAGCCGATATCATCTAGAATTCGTAACAGTAGTATAATTCAGTGAAAAATTGAGTATGAAACTATAAATATACATATAATGTACATAAATACAACAAGCAAGCAGAGGGAGCTTAGTGCTAAGACACTCCGTTCCCCACTTTCCGCCAATATCTGGACGCATTGCGTGTTGAGTAGCGGAACTCAATGCCGCGCTTTGCCTCGATACCAGAGCGAAGAAATGAAAATCTCTATATATAATAAGACTGTAAAAATATAACATTTAGTATTTTTGACTGAAATGGATAGAGGGACACTTAAAAAGAATAATAGAAAGTAATATATATATATTTTTAATTTCTTTTCTGTATGTCTGTTTGTTTGTCTGTACGTATGGTCACGCTAATCTCCGAAAGTACTGAACCGATTTATTTCAAACTTTCACCAAGTGCTTTGTTTTAACTTAACATCCAAAGTTTGTTTCATCAAATTCGGCTTATAAAAAAAGTTACAGGTATTTGAACGAACTCAAGGCATGAGTTTGCCTGCAAATATAAAGCAATTCATATCTGTATTTATACTTTCAATAAATCTGTATTTATTTGTGATAAATTATTGTGTAATTAATGTGTTCTGTATTTTTATTTTCAAAATAAGACGAAGGTTCCTAATTAAATATTTCAATACGATATTCGTTTAATTATTTTGGATTCGATTTCGATATTGGATTATTCGATTCGATTTGAGTATTTTTTGTTATATGCAATCATTACAGTTATTTTACAAAGAATATTATAAATCCTTACACAAATCAATAATGTAACATTAAGGGCTGTTTCTGAATGAGTAAATTAAATTATTCATTGACATCAACACATGACTGTCAGTCACTTCTGTTTATGAAATGAATAATCATGTAGTTAAGCGGGCGAATCCGCTGGCGGGCCCTAGCGGTATAAAATATTTAATTTCTCAAATGCGAATTGAAATCAAAACCTGACGTGTTTACAGTCACACCCTTGTGCCCTAGCGCTGCGATTGATCTTATACAATATTATGCAACATTCATTGTTTTACTTCAATAAATCAACTAAACGATTCATTGTTAGTAGTCCGAATATGTATTTTATTATTATGAATGTATTTTAATAAGCGTTTTATTATAAAATTATTCATATTCTGTTGGACATCAAAGAGTTCCCATGCCTGAACACAATAGAAAAATTAATTCTAGTACTCTTTTCTTTTGTAGAGTTAAAATCGTCATTTTTCTACATTTCTTATATTCAACTATGCTCTGCTGGCAGTTTCTTCAGAGTTCTGATAAATTTTCACACCAAATATCGTAGAAATACTAATGTTCTATTGTTAAGCGAAGAGTTCCCGCTTCTGAGTATGGTAATAATATTTTTAAAAAATATTTGTTCATTATAACAAAATATTTTGACACTTTTCAACAAATCGAAACTTCAAGTATGCTCTGCTGGCATTTTTATAGGAGTTCCAGTATTAAAATAAGCGTTATATCATAGGACTATTTTTATTCTGTTAGAAACTATAGAGTTCCCGACTCGTTACGTGATGGAAAAAAAATATCATTTACTATTACATACGAAGAGTTAAAATAGACATTTTTCAATATTACATACATTCGACTCAAAAGTATTTTATACATATAATTATAATTGTATATATAGGAATTATAATAAATAATATATAGAATATATAATAAATATATCTTTTATTTATGCAGAAGTAACGATGGTCAACTTTAACATAGAAATGAAACGGGTAAAAGAAAGTGAAGTTTGAAATCATTCAATCATTTTACGTCCCTTTTATTGTCTGTAAAGTAAAAACTATACATTGGACTATCTTACAAAACATATATTTTACGATTATATATTAAATCACGTAGATTGCATCGTCATAACAAATGCGTTTTACGCGAACTGCATTACATTAAGCAGTAGAGCGACACCCGGAATGTTGAACAGTCTGCTTCATTTACGTCACCGCCATTACAATTGTTTTTAATTATGTACGAGTAGGTATGAACACTGACTTTTTTACGTTATCACAGTTAAAATAATCTATATTTGTAACATAAAAATAAATATTAATATTTTTATGTGTAGATATTATTTTTTATATATTTACTCGTATATGTTGATATAGATATTATCTTTAAATTTATAATGTTCTTAGAACAAACAAGAAATTAATTCTAATTAGTAAATAAAGAAAAGTGTAATTGAGGAATTACAATAGTAATTCCTATTATTAGTGAGGAATTACAAAAGTAGTACCCGTAGATCTACGACCTCACTGAGGAGTGATCTCTACGGGAAATACCTTATTAACAAATATAATGAGGCCATCGTGGCACAGCGGCACAAGGTATGACTGTAACGCGACGGTTGTGGGTTCGAGCCCCACTCGAGGAAGTGAAATAGTTATTTACGTTTATGTTTCCATTTCTTCACTCTGTGGTCGAGGCAAAGCACGGCGTTGAGTTCTGCCACTCAACACGCAATGCCTCCAGTGTTCGGCAGAAGGTGGGGAACGGAGTGCCTTAATACTAAGTGTTCACTGCCATCCCTGCTGTGTGCGAAATACAGCGTGAAGCTGATTGATTGATTGAACAAAAACAAATATACAACAAATACATATTTTTTTAAATAATATTTATTCGAAATACATAAAAGAGAAAACTTATTACACTTTTCGGATCTTTGCTTTATTTATATTGTAAGTGCTTACTATGTGCCTTCATAGCTGGATTACCATGAAAAGAATCATATCAGATTGTGAACACACGGTGAATTTAATTCAAAATGCAGATGACTTAGAAGTAGATTTTTATACTACATGGAACCGTAAGTATAAATATTCTGCGTTAATTTCGAAGCTTGCTACCTCCACGCGATCTTGAGAAAAATGCTCTTAACAGACAGACTGAAGACCAGCAAACTCTATAAGTGGAGCGTCATAATAAGAAAACTGAACTGTACAGATCCTTTAAGTGTTCTTTGTTTTACTTTTGAGGCACGGAACCCTAAAAATAATGATAGTATAAATGAGATTTTAATGCAAATTATATATGTATCTATCTTGAACTGATAATGAAATTATAAGTTGAATTAATTCACCCGAAACCAAATAAATTAATCTAATCTGTATAATTCCATTTCATTATCGCTTCCAGAATTCGTGCACTGTTTGTTAAGGCTCGGATGACCGATCAAACTTCCATTATCGAGTGCCTTTTAGAAATTTCGTTCTGAAATTGTGAGATTTGAGTATTTTGCTTGATTAGGGATAATCAGATGAATTAAGTATATTAAATAAGGGTCTGGTTTCTTGTTATATTAACTCTCTATAGAATAAATGAAGTTTTCTTTTTTGAAGCTTTTTTTATATAAGTGTAAGTGTAACGTTAATCAAGGCTAATGAGGCTACCATTTCATTAGCACAACCAGAAAGATACAATTGTATGTTATACCTGAGTGCTGCTCTGTTCTCAGGTAGCGCCCATGTAATACTAAACATAACAGAAAATACAGTAAACGTTATCATCCGAGTACAAATTTAAGTTTTAGATTACATGAATCAGCATTTAACTATATACCGTACTGCAATAGTTATGGTTTCAATTCCCACTTGGGGGAATAATTATATTTAAATTATTAAAATATCTCCCTTCAGTTACAAAAACGAGCATTGACTTTTTATTCCTCTACACGCATTATCTTAAAATTTTGGTGAAAATCTATATTTAAGTATCTCAACAACAACAACGCTGCGCTCACGCTATCCTGCTATGCGGGATAGGTGTGGAGCTGCTACTATAATACATACTGATCTCAAACTGAAAATGAATTGATGTCCCACAGGGGAATTTCTCATTGCCATATAATAAATTAACTAAATTTACTAGTTAGTGAAATTAATTTCGGATTAAATTAGGACATGCAGGACTCCGCCTATTCGGCCAGGTTAACGGAGTAGTTAAGCTGACGGCATTCTTAATGAAGAGTTCCACACAATGGCGGAAACTAGTAAGGATGTCAAAGTAAAAATGGAAAGAAAGGTGATTATAGATGATAGGGTTGCGTCGAGACAATGAGTAATGAAAGAACGGTAAAGAAATTTATAAGATTTATCTTGCTTTAAGTTTGAGAACACAATATTAATGAGAAGGTATCTGATATCTTAACAGTCAACAGGATGAAAGCCTCGTAGAGCATGTATAAGAAAGTTGACGTCAAATATTACAGCCTCTATATACCATAGAGACTGAAGCATTTGGCGCTACGGTTTCTCTGGCTAAAAAAACCTTTTTACAATGACTGACTAGCTGTCTAACTTCTACGTAGCCATCAACGAAGCTGCTTTACCTGATTAAGTGAAACTAACATGATAATAACACAATATGTATTTGATACGATGCAATTACTTTTTAAATTTTAAAAATGAGTGTAATATTTTATATGATATGCAAATATTGTATATGTTATGCCTATTAAGAAATATTGTATGTTATTCTACAAATATTGTTATTTATAAATAGTAGATTTAGCCAAGAAATCGGCGAAACGTGAAAAACGCAGTATTTTAACACTAGGCTCCCTATACCTACTATGTGCGGAATACAGCATGATGGAGAATAAAGATATTAAGACCCATAAAAATTATACCAAAAAGAAAAAGATTACATATTTAGCAGTAATTTCACGCAAGTACATTGGCATGTAATATATTTAACTTTGTAAACATACTGTATTTCTGTAGATGAACTAAAACTTCTATGTTGCCTCTCGTTACTCAGAACATAGCCGCGGGTAAGAGCTGAATTAAGGTGACTTCATATACTTTAAGTTGCGATGTTTGCAGTTGACGGAATTTCTTTAATATTTTCTATATGAATTTCTCAAGAGAAAATATGTTTAAATTTAAATGTTTAAATATTCTTAAATGTCTTTAACTAACTTTCTAAATGTGTGTATAAAGGTATTATTGGTCACATTTGTTTTGCACGAGAAAAAATAATACATATTTAAATAATTCTAAAACTTTAAAAAATAAAAGAAAATAAAAAGAACAATATTTACACCTATAAGATACCACATCTTATGCCAATCTCCATATTCCAGCTCGTAAATATAGAAGTCTTGACTGACTGTCAACACCTTTATTCTTTGACTACTCATATAATTATCTTCCTGAATAGTTACGAATAGCACACCGTCATAATTATATTACTTTACATTATTTGAAAATGTAACATGAACTTCACGGTAAAATTTGAAGCTCGAATAAATATGTAAAGAGTGGATTGAATATTTGATTCAATGTCTCTTGTGCGAAAATATTTGAAAAACGTGAACACAAGTGAATGATGCCCGCGTCGTCTGAACTCTGAAGAAACTCGGTCAAGCATACGTTTGTCTTGTTCAGGTACTTATTTATTTACGAA
>DWGR01004696.1:0-10935 GCA_018247715.1 Heliconius burneyi
GTTATATTTCACGATTTTGCATAAAGTGAGAATGAATGGAGCTCGTGTTGCATCGTGTTCGAGGTACTTTTTAAAGGAAATTTATTACTCTATGAAAACTTCATAAATCAAAACTATGTTATTAACTAACTTGCATGGACTTTATGGACTTATATTTTTTTTTCAAATTCTGTCCGTTGTGATAGAAATCAACTAGTCTCAAGCAAATGGGTCCCGTTTCCTTGCGACTAGTTAAGAAGGATGGCGATCGAAGTGTCAAGCAATAAAATCAAAATACCAAGATACTCAGTTCCTGTAACAAATAATGTTTTAAACATAAAATATTATACCACTCCTTTAGGATATTTAGTAAATTACTACGCGTAAAATAAACGTACATTCTGATCCACAATTAATTAATATTAAATGCATTCTGCATTATGCTTTGGTGGTCTTCAGCATTTAATATAACCTATAAAGTGAACTTAATTTGGAATGTACGTATCAAATACGAACTAATTATAACTGTGTACACGCGCTCTTACACTCGCTAGAATATTTGGTTCATTGTATGGAAATCTGTGACAGCTGCTACTTGTAGGGCTGTCACTGTACTGTTAAGAAATGTTATTCTTAATATTCGTAACTTAATATTTAAATGTTATTCTTAATATTCGTCAACTACAAGTTACTATGTAAATATATGGCAACTATATATATGACAACTTTTCATTGTGAAAACAAATCCGACTCGGAAAAAATAATTATTTAATATTTTTACAAGACGCGAGGAGTTCCGCCATTCTACATGAAATGTCTCAAAAAATCTGCGAAAAGTGGGGAATTGTGTCTTAATACAAACACCTTTGCCATATTGAGTAGGAAATAGGTAGTTTTAAACTTTTTAAGCTCAAAAATATCAGTATTTAGCTTTAATGATAATTAGATTTCTTATATAATGAAAATTGTGAGGTCAGTCGTAGCGCAGGGCTGCCAGCGTGTCAGTGTAAACGGAACAGTTTGCCGGTTTAATTCCCACTAGAGGAAATAAAATAATGTATATATTAATTTTTTCGCTCTGGTAACGAGGAAAAGCATGAGATGGAAGTGTTTTTGGGAACGAAGTGTCTTAACACTAGCATCTAGAATGCTCCTTGTTTCTATTCTGCAATGTGCGGAATACAAAGTAAAATTGAAAATAAAATGTTATTCACAGCCCTAACTGCGGACTTAGAAGCGCAAAATTTGCTTTAGATAATTTATGATTCCATATTATCAATGTTACAAATGTGGATATTTGATTCTGGTGTGGCGACGTTGAGAGAATCAGAATAATTAAGAATATAATTATTTACTGGGTAGCATCGATTTCCCTTAGATTAAATAATGTTATTGAAATTAATTTACTGGTAAATCTTTTTTAATGTCGATATAAGAGAGAAAATGTGGCTTAAAGCAATTATTCACAATTAAAATCATCCGACCTAAAAAGCTATGAATAGTAAATGAATTATTACGAGTATGTAAGAAATGATCTTTCAGAATCATCAAACGGTTGAGTTTTCTTAAATCTTAACTTGATTACCTTAAATTAATCACATTTGATAAACGCACGAATTAGAAATATATTATTATTAGGATTTATAAGTCTTCATAATTTAACCATGCTGACAAAAATCTATTTTCGTATAATCCCGCCAGCCAGCCAACTAGTTTATGAGTATAGGCAAACATTTTCGATCGTTGAAATTCTGAAGAAAGTTGGTGAAGTAAACTAGAAAGAATATTGCGTTGATTTTTTTTTTCATTAGCTGATTTTTATCTGAAATCAAGGAACGTTTATTATTATTTACAGCACCTCTTATCTGTCGCCAGAGTTCCCGAGTGGATTATACTTACGTTATGTTTTCTTTCTCTGTAGATTGAAAATTTCACTCTTAGTAGAAAAATATAATCTCGTTATGGAATCGAGAAAACTTGAGATCTTCAATAATTCTATTAACTATACATAGTTGATGGAAGTTTAAGATGTACATTTTTTACAATTTTTGTTTAATTTATATAAGAAATTTTAATTTATTTGTACACAATTAACAAAGGTATGTTCAAACTAATCAACTATAATTATTTTCAATCTTAACCAAGACGTAAAAAGGATGTTTTTTTTAATTAAACAAATAATAATCAATTTTATATTACGTCTTATATTCACATTTCTCAAAATCAAATTCAAATAACTCTTTTTTATATACATAGAACATTTGTTTCGCAACACGCAAAGCAAAGCAAAGTGCTTGAAAAGTGCTAAAAATATGATGATAACAGTATCTACCTAACAACGTACTCGTATAATACACTTTATAGATGTATTTGTATTTCACATTGCAAATAATCATGTCATTGCAAAAACAAAGTCCGTTAAATAAAAAATATGTTTTAAGTTCCACCTCGTGTCTCGAGATATTGGAACTAAAATTTCCGTGAGACGAATTGACAATAGCAAGCGGTCATTAAGCGTTACGTAAATAAAACCTTACTGAGATAAAACCAACTGAGTCTTAATATTAACAATGAATTCAATGAAAATACAAATACAAGGTGTAAGGTGAGTTACAACTTCACAAACTACAAAAACCATAACTTTGTAATATAAATAATTTCATTTAACAAGAATCGAGATCGACCTGCCCTGTATCGTGGAAAAGTTTTTTGATTACTATTTTACAACCTAATCTGATATTTTTTGTTATTCTCTGAGAATAAATTAACTGAAAGTACTCTCTTTATTTTTTTAATTAAAAATGTCATATATATGATATTTATTCTATACTTTACAAATGTTAGTAAATTTGCCTAACTACTTGTAAGGGAGTTTCTCATCTTCAATCAATTAAATCAATATTACAGTAATCTATATGAGAATTTAATTATTAATTATTTAAAGAGTGAGCCCGTAAAGATTTATTGTTATTTTCTTTATAAAAAATATATATTTAAACTACATTACATCCAATTTGCAACGTCCTGGCCTTGATTTCGCTTTTCTATTAAGTATTATTATATAATAGAATATTGTTTTATTCAATAATAACAGTTAAGCTTTAATAAAATACAATATCGACCTTTACAAAGTTACCACAAGCCGGGACAGATTCAAATTGAATTCAGTGAATAGCGGGATAACTCATCAGTTGGGATATTCGCGTAGCTGTGCGCCAAATGTCATCATATACTTCCGGTTAAACTGCTCTATTCATTTTACCATAAATAATCGGCTTTCGCGTATTGGCGAGGCTAAAGCCAGTGGCTATTTTTAATGTTTACAAATATATATGAATTTTCGACCAAATTTAGCGGATATAACGATAAGTTATAAGGATGTGTTACTAGCAAACGTGAATATGAACAGTGATAGTTTTGGATTGAAGTTTTTCTTACATTTTTTCTATAATTGTGTATAGTTATCTTTTTTTTTCAATATCCTTCGTGTGTTTTCTATACAACGTGACATTGGCGAAATGGATTGTGCTCAACTGGCACGCTCGAAACGCCTTTAATCAGGAGATTAATTCATTATGTTTCTTAAACAAATATGTTTTTTACTAATAAAACATATTAGTAGCTCTGAGCTACTAATATGTGAATATCAGTAATCAAATATTTCATGTATTCACGTCTCGGGTGTGCCTACATGTATATAAATAGCAGCATTTCCTAAGTAAAGTATATAAAAGCTGTAGAGGAAAGAGTAAATTCAATTTAAGTCTATCCGTATTGCGCTCTAGCAACGATTGTAGAGGATCTTATTTCACTTGCTTTGTTGGCGATGGTCACACCGGTATAATAATATAATACTGTACTTAGAAATATACAAACAAATAAAATATTATTAGGGCGATTGGACGCGTTAATTTTACTTGTATGTAGACTTGTTTCACTTACCACATAGAGCGTGTTTCTCAAGTATTTCAATACCTAATATAATAGTTTCTATACATTTATGTTCTTTTTGCTTCACACTGTATTCTTCACATTGCAAGCATGCACGCTTGTGACCCTGTACATCGACTGGCTTCATATATTTCCTGGCCTCTGTATATTTTATATGTATTCACTTACATATCCGTTACATAGGCTTACTGAATAGTTAGCTAGTATAAAAATACTATTAAAATTTTAAATTAAATTTACGTCAGAAACGACAATAAAAGCTAGCTATGACCAACAATAAACTGTGTAGACGCACAAACAGGTCGACTCACATTCACCGCCCTTTATTTTGAGAGCAGTTGCAAAATGGTTGTCATAACGAACAGCCTATCGATATTTACAATGCAAATTAATTTCTCTTCATTACTGTGTAATAAGGTAATTCCATAAGTGGCCTTTTGGGAAAATATATATGACAGTTTGAACTCGGTAGTTAAGAGAAAACTTTTAATTTCCTGCCGAGCTTTGGTAATGCATACTATAATAATAATTCATTTGTCAGTTAAGCGGTATACATTATAAAAGCTACTGGATACTTGGTATGAATGAGTCACATTTTCTATAAGTATATGAGGCCGTCGTGGCGAAGCAGCACAGGGGTATGACTGTAACGCGACAGTTGTGGGTTCGATCTCCACTCCAGGTAGTGAAATATTTATCCACGTTAATATTTCCATTCTCTTCGCCCTGGTGCCTAGGCAAAGCGCAAAGCGCGGCGTTGAGTTCTGCCACATACGCAATGCTTCCAGAATCCGGGAGAAAGTGGGGAACGGAGTATCTTAATACTAAGTTTCTTCTGCCTACCCTGCTGTGAGCGGGATAAAGCGTGAAGCTGACTTTAAAAAAAATCATGTACTTACAATAAGTAAAGTATAATTTTTTTATACATATGTAAATATATAGATTTTAAGATTATTAGACCCGAAGTATTACTACTAGTAACTACTTTGAGGTCATTTAATATTGGGTCAACTAACAACTAACTAAACTAAGTATTTTAAAAATGTTGGTTTTAAAACTTTCTTGCGCAATCTTCAAATAAAAGATTTGGAAAGTCAAAGTTTATTTATAGTTCTCATAAGATAGCAGTCAGCTTCTTAAAATTTACTAAATAGTTTTATCTTATCCTATTATAATTGTACTTATTATTCGTTACAATAGCGAACAATGCAATAAATAAATTGTTTGTATTGTATGTGCCATGTTGATTAGTCTCTTTATTTATCAGTTGCGTCATTACTTATATTGTGCTATTGTTTTCTTAATATAATATGTAATATTAATAAATTACAGTAAACGTTAGAAATGTACATATTGTTAGTTATACTCGTTATCATTATTTTGATAGCAGCCATCTGATGACACAATATTTCAGTGCTATTTATTCACTTAAAAATAAAAATTATTAACAACGAAACTAGCAATGATTGCAATAGAATTTCGATATACTCTAGATAATTACATATTTCGATATACTCTAGATAATTACATATTTCGATATACTCTAGATAATTACATAGGTATGTAATTATCCACCATTATACCACACTTAATTACATTTTGAGAAATAAAAATATATTTTTAGTAAATAATTTATATTAATTGTGATACTAATAATTTTATCTTTTAAAAGAGCAAAGTAACAAGAATTTTAAGTTTGTAATAAATGAACTACGCTTAGTATGCTACAAATTTCTTAAATGCGATGCGATGTTGCTGACTCCTCAGTTTCCAATGGAAAAGTAGAATCTTCAAAGAATCTTCCTAGTATACCACAGCTGGCACTAACTGCAGTGTGAGCGCCATTAACTCTGTTATCAGCCGTGCATTACGACCTCTTAATCTACTTATATTTTCTTCTGTAGATGTTTAAGCGTAAATGATGTGCTATATGTTATGATTATTATTTATTTTATTTTATACGCCTAAGTAGATAGTATTAACAATATGTTTCTAGTTCTCCTTGAAATAGCTAAACAATTTAAATGGTGAGGTGATATACTTTTATGCGTTAGTAAACAACTTAATTTAGATAGCGTAGAATGATCAAACGAATCACGTAATAGATTTTAAATAGACAATCTTATTCTATATGTTATCGCATATTGATGTAAGCCTTGTCTCTATATGGAGTACGGAATATTGGACCACTTAATTTAATTTTATCTTCCTTTTGCATCGTAGTAAATACTTTACATATAAATATAGCTGTCGAGAACAAAGGGTCAATTTCTAACTGGACTGAGTTGAAGTAATCTTATGTGTTATTGTTTGAGTAACGCCTCGTGTTGGTGTACAACTTTTGCCATTTCGGATCGTGAATGGAATAATGTATAGAAGGTACAAAGGGTTGTATTTATAATAACATGTTCATTCTTGATATTCGATATTGAAGAATATAAGGTATAACTAACATTTTTAGTTTTTAAAATAATTTTAATATAAATACTTAAATTAATTACGTTTAAGTTTTTACTAGATATATAAGTTGTGCCACTATAAAAAAAACAATCACATGTTTGAAATTGATGTTTTTTCATACTGGCTTAATAGCCCATGAGGTGTGGAAGCGAAGAGTTTACCCAATTTAAATGAAAGGAACCTATTTTGATCACAGCAGTTTAAATTTTTAAATAATATTTTTGTATAAAACTTTTAAAGTGAACATAGAAATGTTAGTCATCGTCCCATTGAAATAATCTTCACGCATTAAATAAAACAAGATTCACGCTGTATCAAGCACACAACAGGGTAGATTGATAAAGTTCAAAGAATATAACTGATGATTAAGTTTTCACGGAATAAAAGGCTATGCTATAACTAGAGCTGTAGTTCAGAGAACTACAGCTGATCGACGTACTGGCTCAATAACGTGACATTTCTCTTTGTCATCTTGTGATAGTACATGGTACAGCTGACTCTATGTCGTTCTGCTCTGTGTAGCTCGAGCAGGCAGGTCGCCGCATATAGGGCTATTACGCACTATTGGATTGAGGATTTTCATTAAGTCTATGTTAACGGGATTGTCAGTTAAAGTCCACAATTACACACGTGGATTGGCAATTCAGTTGAATTAATATTGTCATACATCATACAGCATCATCATGCATTCATCATCATCATGTCATATCTTCTCTCCATAGAAGCTTACGACATAATTGTTTAATAAATAAAACAGATGTTATTGTTTAAAAAAAAATTGAAAATAAACATTAAGTTTATTAGTTAATATTATTATAAATAGTACTACTATTTTAAATAGTTATAAATTATTTAAAATAGGTTACATCTTGGTATGGTATATTATAACCAGGTGGAAAAGTGTAACACGATAATAACAAAATACCAAAAAAGAAGTAAAAATTTAAATGCTAAACATTTAAATTTTTCTAGTAGCAAAGTACTGCATCTAATGTTACATATGAAACGTCAATGGCTACTACATCATGAACAGCCAAAGTTGCCGCCTGTCGTTGTGAGAAAATATACTATGAAGCACATACACAGGCATACTCACATATATCAAGTTAAACAAATATTGCCAAGCAATAACTAATATTAAGGTCAATAAATTATTTATCAATTATTGAAACACATAGTGTTTCACTGGTACTGACTGTTAAACAAGAATTTAAAACGTATTCCCTTGATTTATCTACACTATAAGATTGTTAAATAAACAAAAAGTTACATTAGGCACATTTACAGTAAGTAAGCTCTATTATTGTGTAACCTTTATAAGTTATATAATAATATTAAAGTGACAAGTTTCCATATTCATATCCTTTTAATTATATTTATGTATTATCAAATAACAGTCGGGCGAAAATATTTGTTGTTGAACAAATTGGTCCGATCGTTCAACGATTACGAGGCTGCAATTTATTACGCGCCGAGGGCAAATTCGACACGTATTACTCATTAATACCAACAAAATCCTTTACTTTAAGCTTATGTTTTAAATTTCGCAAATGTGGAAAAGTATTTATGGATTAAAATAATATTAAGTGTAGCTAAAATAGTGATCAAGGCTAACAAAAGTCAACCAAACCTTCTTCAATGTTCCGCAATTAAAAAGAAAAACAGAATCCCTATACATTCACTTTACTGTCCGTTTGTCTGTTAGTTTATCTATTGTATATCCGCTCAGACAATTTTTCTCAGAAATAGGATATTCAGATTTATATCGAGCATCCAGATCTAAAGTCTCTTGGAACACAGAATGAACTGAATTTTTTACGCAATCAAAACATACAGACTAAAAGATAAATTTGACTTTCGATAATCAAAACATATAGAGTCCTCCCCGTTGACATGTTATTATTAAATTCATATGGAAGGTGCGCGAGTGCGCCTTGCACTTGAACAGTTTTTCTTTTTCTTCAAACGTTGAAATTTTTCTCCTTACATTGATATTTCGCCAAAAGCAAAACAGTGAACAGAAATAATTTAATTCAATCACAATTTGGAGCAAAGCTAAATAATAAGTAAATCTTACATTATAATTATTATAAGACATTAATTACCACACGGTTAATCTGAGAGTATTGATTTAATTTTCATGAAGGTTGATAATTAGTATTATTTTAGCTTCACGCTATATCTCGCATATAGCAGGATAGGCAAAGGGAACCTTAGATACTCCGTTCCCACCTTCCATCAAATTTTTGAGGCATTGCATTTTACGCGGTGGAACTCAACGCCGTGATTTTGCTTTGGTACCAGAGCGAAGAAATGAAAATATTAATAAATAATTATTGACTTCCCTAAATGGGGATCAAACCCACAACTGTCACATTACAGTCACATTCTTGTGGAGTAAATTAATTTTGGTTAACATATACCTAACTCTTCGACAATAATAGTGCAAATCTGACTTTGACTTTTACAATTTAATCCGTATCCATATTACCGTAGGCCACCGATTACAAGTCACCTATTCATCACATTGTAGTCGGGCTGCACAGCACGTACTGCGATCATCAATTGTATTCCTCATGCTCCTCGATCCGTCAACGCTATTGGAGAATGCTGCCATAAGCTTTACAAGAACAGCTAAATTAATAACAGGCTCCATTACGTATCAATCTTAAGGATAAATACCGTATTTAAGTAAAAAATGTGCATCATCAAAATTTTGAAGAAATAATTATGTCCATCTATCACTTAAGATAAAATTTAGCTATAGCAGTACACGAATACTTTGTATGTATAAAACCTTGAAAGATTTTTCATTCCAACGTGAACATTTAGCTTTGTTTGCTATATTTCCATGATGGTTTATTACGACCTTTTCAAATGTAGACAGGAAGTAAAACTTGAACTTTCGTAGAGTTTTCCAAGTAGGTAACTACTCGTAAAACTGGGTAACTCTCTGACAGCGATTGCCCTACGTACTGGAAGCCGAGATAAGATGCCTCGAGCTTAAGCAGCAGTTATTCGCTAATTAATTCCCGTCCTTTACTCGAATATGGGATACCTCAGCACTAATCTTGCCGTTCCGTATTACTTCACTGGCGTACGGCCAGGCTGTCGTAAGCAGTCATAAGCGTTAATACTCAATGAAGCAAAGCCTATTCAAAGTTCTATTACCTCTACCTCAAAGTTCTATTACCTCTACCTCTACCTCTACTGGCAGTAACATCATAATCAAAGTAGGTAATGCTAGTTACAGCAGCTTGCAAATAATTTTAAGCTATAAGCTTAATATAGCTATATAAGCTATAATTTTATGCTATAAGAAAAAGTTAAAAAAGAACCCTTTTCTGATATGTTTTTGCCAACCATTTTTTTTTCTACATCAAGTAAACTAGGTCTAGGTCGTTTATCTAGTTTTTGTGATGTGGAAAATGTGTCAAATTAATACAAAAATAAATTATTTTAAAATTTTAAAAATAAAACGCTTCACGATCTACTCAAGACGAAGATCTAGAGTACGGACTTACGCGGGAAAAGCCGGGTTTGTCGTCCGCGCGTTTCTAGATAGATTTGAAATAACTAAACATTTTTCTATTAAATATGACAACTTTGTAAAATGAAATAAATGCAAATGAAATAAAATCCCGATTTATTGAAATTACTATCTATGATAGTTCAGATGACCATACTAAAATAACTAACAAGATTTTCCTAAGTACACTTTAATAAAATATAAATCAGGCGACTCCACGCAGAGGCCACTAGTGTCTTATATTTAAAAAAAAATATTATTCTGAATTACATTTTAAAGTATAACAACGTGTTTTTTTATCAATCATGAATAAAATATAAAACTCAAAGGTCGCATACTTAAATCCTAAAAACACACGTATATCGAGGCTATATAGATTGTTCTAACATATTAGAAAGCTAAGTAAGACTTTTTCAATGTAAACGAGACTTAGTGAAAATATTAGATCTCGTTCTTATTATTTTAGTAAGCACAGTAGCCGACGTATATTCAGTACAAATGTTCTAAGCACGCTAATATTCCCCTTTCCTCACGACGTAACATTTAATGCCCACGTCTCCGCATCTTTCTTCTAACACGCTCACCTATCTACCTGATATCAGTCCATAATTGAAACGCGTCTCACGTTTTTCCCTAAAGCAGCGTACTTACATACTGCAGTGAAAATTTAGAACGATATTACTAAGAGACACCACTTTGCACGAGATGCAACTTTGTTTGTAAAAGCCAATTTCAAATGTTGCTCATTTTGTTTGTGAAACGTAATATTACAGCGATGTCTCTCGTATTTGCTACGTAATATTAGAGTGTTGTGGTTATATTTCTGAAATCTTCATTTGCGGCTTTCAGCTTTTCTGGTAAAATTAAAATATAATTTACAATTTAATTCAGTGACTTTGGTAAAGAGAAGTCTCATGCTGTACTATTATGTTATTGTTTTCGAAACATGTATAAAAGAAAATGGAGGAAGGTCACGTAAAAAGCATGAGGATTCCTCGGAGGTCATATACTCGTAT
>DWGR01004697.1:0-10935 GCA_018247715.1 Heliconius burneyi
CTAATGCGAAACGCAGTGGCATAAAGCCACTACTTCACGCCGGTTTTAAATGCCGGGGGTGGTAATTATCCGGTCGAGTCTGCCCATGCGTGTCGCCATTGCTGGCGGCGTGACTCTCCCACTCATACTTTACTTTAGTCGCCTCTTACGACACCACCAGTACCAGGGTGATCCTATTCTAAGCCGGGAACACACGGCTAACGGCCAGAAATCAGCTTTTTGAAAGTGCCATAGTTGCGTCATGTTTTGCAAAAACACCCGATATCATCGACTTATCGAACTCTATACGTTAACAATTAATTTATTATTAAGTCCAATTTTCAAGATTAAAAACAATTCATTCCCTTGATTGGAAACCGAACCACCAACCGTTCCATTTTACAGTCACACTAGTACCGCTGGACCACGAACCCTCATTTTTTTAAGAAACTTCAAAAATTTCCTTCCATGAGGATACGGCGGGGCAATTAGATTTTATTTGCTTAACGTTATCTAAGGCTATCTTAATTGCTAATTGAAGTTCTTCAGACATATCTAATCTGTTATTTATATTGTTATCTTCAAATGTAAAGACGCCGGTGACGTTGATGACTATCTATATGTATGGAGAAACATTATTACGATCTAGAAAAATACTAGCTAAGGACACCCTAATTTATAAAGCAATTTAAAAATATTTTTAGATATTTTCACTTTAAATTTTTTCATTTTTCATATCTAGTGGTTTCAATTTTTAAGTAAAATTACAATATTTTTCAAATGTAGGTATAGTGGCAGCGGAGTGCTATAGTAATAAATATAAGTAACTGTGTTTAAAAGATTTCTTTAAAAGTTATATTTCATAAATATTTTGTATACATTTATAATTGAAAAAAACATTTGTCAGGATATATACATTTATCATTTACATTTTTAAATATATTTTATGTGTTATATGCATTTATTTATATATATTTTTAATGTTATCTCAAGTATCAGCTATAAAGTATAATAATATAAGCTTTTTCAGGCTATTGATAATTTCTCTGTTATAAAATGTAATTAGATAATTTCAAGTGGATCTTTAAAGGTATAAAATTAATTATTACCTTTACACTCATGTAAAAACAATGAGAGTAGAAGTTTTTACGCATTGAGCAGGATAGTCAGAGGGAACCTAACGAAGACCTCAAAGCCCCGTTACTATAGCGAAAAAATGAAAAAAATATTCCCCCAAATTGATATTGAACCCACAACCGATTCCGAGATTCATCAGCCAGCAGGTCAACCTATATATGTTATATAAACATATTAAAGGGGATGAAATTGGTGAACTAAATCACTAATTCTTGTTTACTTTCTACCTACAAGTACGGAATTGGATTCTTAATATATTTTTTTTATGGTAAAAGGACAAGGCAAACGAGCGTACGGGTCACCTGAAGGTAAGTGATCACCGCCGCCCACGACCCCGTGCAACACCAGAGTAGGTAGACGCGCTTTTTAAAGGTACCCATATCATATCGACCTGGAAACACTGCCGCGGGTAGGCCATTCCACAGTTCCGTGGCGCGTGGAAGGAAATTTCTACGAAACCGCACAGTAGTAGAGTGCCACGTATCCAGGTGGTCCAGATGAAAATAAAAATGAAGTCTAAATCTCTTAAGTTTTTTTAATACCATCGCCTAACGATTTGTTTTTAATTATCACATGGTATAAACAACTAGTTGCTATAAGAAAAAAATGAGTATATAAAAATATTGTACAATAAGCTACGCTTAACAATGGGGACCAGGAAGACCATCGCCATTAAAACTCCATGACCTTCCTCCAACATCCTACACTCGATGTTATGGTGCGAACCTATCTATTTATAATATGAATTCTATTTTCAATGCTAAAAGGCTTATTTCACCTTGTACATCCCGTTTTTTGCCTCTATATAAAATGAAAATAATGAATTTTAAACCTTATTTAAATAGAATTCAGGTCTATTTTGCTGGTCATTTAATGTCAATCTGAGGACATCTCAGGCTAGTGACGTCAAAGCCAGCCTTGCTGCGATGTAAGGACACTGAACACTAAAATAACATTTAATTTAGACTATTTTCTAATAGACAATCGTTAAGTTTATTTATTTTTTACAAGGTGTTGCTACGCTTGGACTGGATATTGAATTTTACTAATTAAGTTAAGAAACAAGTTATACTTAAGCATATAAATTTAAATTTATCATTGTGAAACGATAATGTATCTGTTTGTCTGTTTACAAAATGTTCGTAGATCTTATCGTGAAATATAACAAAATTGGCGATGGGTTTTAATGTACAATGTTATAATAGGAGAAATGGAAAACGGAAATATAAGAAAATATATGAAAATTTACTTTGTAAATCAATATAAAACTTTGAATTCACATAATGCCTATATATAAATAAAAGGATGATAATTAGGTCCTCTGTCTTTATTTTGTAATCCGTAAATGAGGAGAACGTCGTAGCTCAGGGGCAAAAGCGTGCGACAATAAATGCAATGAATGTAAGTACGATTCCCACTCGGGGAAATGAAATACTTTAATTTTTTCGCTCTGATAATGGTCTGATGCAAGGTGCTGGGTTCCGCACTAAGGAAACTTGGGAACCTAAGTATCTTAATAGGAACGGAGTGTCTTAATCCGGGGTGAATAAACAAGATATATGAGTAAATATTTTACAAATAATATACGTAAATAATAAATCATATCCATTATAATGTGTAGAGTGGCTGATCTTTTCTACAAATAATATAAAAAACAGATAAAATAGCATGTAGATCTTTAATTATGTACTGTTACTAACAAACATAAATCTCAATTATATCGTTAGCTATTTTATTTTTTTATGATTTGAAAATTAATGGATAATTTAACTACAGTTAAGCCATTTTTTATATACACTGCACTTACATTAAGATTATACACCAACTAAAATTAACTCAATTAAATGCTACTGTAACTTTTTCTGAAGAATTTTGAGTTATTTAGGTATAATAACTATTCTTCACTCATATGATCCTAAGTCATAATAGCTAGTGTCTTGGAGATCTGACGTCACAAAACTATGAATATATATTTTGTTTTATTGAAAATTCAATGATTAATTTTTTCTAAGTGGGAATAAAACCCACAATCATGTTTACAGTCGCAAGCTTACACCACTGCGCCCCCACTGGCCTGGTTGCCATACATATATACATATTCACATGGAAATATAAGTACAAATAATTATTAATTTAACCAATCAATAATAAAAATATTAAATTAGATATACGAGGACGTCATCAAAAAAAATGCACAGTTTAACTTAATACCTGTCGGCCTAGATACCAGATAAGGTCTGATAACACCACGACGGAATGGGGGCACGGTGTGTTAGCAATGTTTGTACTGGCTGCCCGGGCTTACTGTCATGGAATGTATGTACGTAAATATACATAGATATATTAATTAGATAGGGAAATCAAATCTTTCCAAAAAGAAAATATATAATTTTGGAGTACACAGGAAAAGTGTAATCTCGATAGTTTCCTCACAGGTAGCCACTTAGTGTTTGCATTTCTTCAGGGACAGAAAACCCTCTTCCCTACCCAACCTGTGTCGCTGTAAAAGCCAATAGAGGTAACAGCATTAACCTGATGTTCGAAAAAAATAGGAAGAGTGTAGCGACTACGATAAGGTCATTATTGCAAAATAACACACCGGTCCACATGGGCGCAGAGAGAAGAAGCTTTAGACAAGTTGACACCCTCCCGTACTCCCTAGACCTAAACCCCAGTGACTTCAATCTTTTCCCTAGAATAAAAAACGCCTCTGGGCCAAGAAATTTTACAACAGCGACGTGGTGGCCGCTGAAACATCAATGTTATTTAATTAAAATATATACCATCGCTACTAAAGACAGTACAATTAATACTTAACATCATTAATTAATAATATGCTTAGTAATTATTACAAGAAAAAAACATATAATCGAATTTATAACCTACTCCTTTTTGATAACAACAAACTCATCATACGGAACATTTCCATTTTATTCGATTTAAGTGCAAGCTCTATGATAAGGTAATATATAAAGGGTTTTCTATTAGGGACATAACAATTTTGTATCTTTAAATGAACGGATCCTTAAGTTCTTTTAATAAACTGTCAATGCGAAAACGTTAGTTAAAATCAACATTTTTATTGTGGTAAAGTTCACGAACCAGCAACAGTAGTTTAGAAATGATTAAAAATGACTACCGAAATTCTAAATTGGTGGTCGCAACTTTAAGAGCGCTTACTCCAATTTTCGGCCGTAGCTCACTTCTGGCTCAATGGCTTTGTTAATAAGCAAAATATGCGTTATTGGTCAGCAACAAACCCACATGTGCTTCTTGAGACACCGTTGCATCCGCAAAGAAGTACTGTATGGTGCGGTTTTCATGCCGGAGGTGTGATTGGGTCGTATTTTTTCGTGGATGAAAACGACAGTCATGTTACCGTCAATAGAGAGCGCTATCGTGCTATGTTGGAAGATTATTTGTAGCCAGAATTGGATGGACTTGACATCAACGATATGTGGTTTCAACAAGACGGTGGCACTAGCCGCGGAGAGCTAAATTGAGCTAAATTGTTATGTCCTTAATGGAAAACCCGATTTAATATTTTTTATTAAAATATTTTTTCTGGGCTGCAGCCTAAGATGTTTCTTGGCAGCTCCGCCCCTGTATTAACATAAATAGTCGTTTTAAAGTAAAAGGGACAACGAGAATGTCCAAAATTTGCTTTAATGAGAAAGATAAAATTCAATATTATTTTACTGTTTTTACCATAATTTATAATTAAATCAATTAAATCTTTTCTTCTCCTCGACAAATGAGTAAATATATTTAATACTTAGTTATTCTTAAAAAATGTACTGTAAATAGAAATCAAATGAGCCCGTCGTGGCGCAGCGGCACAAGGGCGTGACTGTAACGCGACGGTTTTGGGTTCGATCGCCACTCGAGGAAGTGAAATATTTATTTACGTTCATATTTCCATTTCTCTGCTCTGGTGTCGAAGCAAAACGCGGCGTTGAGTTTTGCCACTCAACACGCAATGCCTCCAGGATTCCGTGCGGGATACATCGTGAACCTGATTTTTTTTTCAAATAGAAATAACCGACAATTTGCCAACATAACCAAAATATTTCAACACATATAATATTCAACTTCCTCTTAGAAAGATAATTTTTATTAATTTCCGACGTGCTAACCGTTTTGCAAGAGCGTTGTGGGTACTTATGTTATATACTGTTATATCGAAATATCCGTAACATCGGATGTAGATAAGATAAGATCGGTGTATCGTGTAATGAAGGAAATACATTTTTTAATGTTTTGGGCATCATTTTATTTTTTGGTTTGATATTAAACAAATATTTAAAGGCCTATGTTGCTTCCGTTTACCTCGGCATGTAGCAATATCTAAATTTTGTATGTTCGTATTCTTTCGACTTATAAAAGCATTGAAGTATATAAATTACAAAGATATTATATAATCACGCTTACCAAGGCTTATTTACCAAAAATATATTGTAATATATATAAATGAAATGAGTGAACATAAAAAATAACCAAATAATAAAATCATAGGTGTTATTTTTCCATATCCTATCCTTATCATACATGTAGAACCCAAATCTACAAGTAAACCAGAGTACCCTATTTGTAGTGCACTAAGAGTTGTGGTTGTGAGGCGTAGTCGTCTTTGAAAATAAACAGACTACTTCTACAGTCTCTACAAAGATTATAAGATATATTTTTTCTATAAGACTTAAATTTATTTTTAAGTCTCACTAGTTACGTGTAGGATAATAAATAATAATAGGGTAGGTAGCGGATACTTGAGTGCCTAGTGATAAGGAAGGAAGGAAAGTACGGTTCCCCATTTCTCGCTGAATTCTAGAGACATTACGTGTTGAGTAGCGTTTCCTCGTTACCAGAGCGAAGAAATAAAAATAATAAATATGTCATTCGCTTGAGCTAAAATCAACCCTCAACCGTCGCCTTTTCAATCATCTTTGTGCCTTTACAGCAAGCCAGCCTCTTACATTACAAACTTTATCTGCAATACATAATATTAAAAATTCAAAACTAAATTTATTTTTACAAGTACCCACAAATTGAATATTTCAAGGTTGTAAAGACTAGATATTTCTCACAAGCTGTTGTTCTAAAATACTACGCAATGGCTTGTTCCGTTTTGTAATTGTAATTTAACGTCGTACGAGTATATGGGACAGTGGACTGAAACCGCCGAGAGGTAACTGTATGGGATTATCATAATATTAATATTTTACTTGTCGTTGCAAACATTGTTTAGTACGCACTTGGTACTCTTTGTGTGAAATATCTTTGAGTTGAGATGATGATGAGAAGATAAGAGGCCAGTCGTGGCGCAGGGGCACAAGGTGTGATCGTAAGACCTACTGCTTGTGGCTTCGATTACCGCTCGAGGAGATAAAATATTTATTTAAATTTATATTTCCATTTCTTCGCTCTGGCATCGAGGCAAAGCGCGGCGTTAAGTTCTGCCACTCAACACGCAATGACTCCAGAATACGGCAGAAAGTGGGGAACGGAGTGTCTTAAGACTAGGTTCCCTCTGCCTACACTGCTGTGTGCGGGATACAGCGTGAAGCTGAATTAATTTAATTTTATTTTTTATTTTCTTTGAGTTATTAGCTAAGAGATAGCTATTATTGAATTTAATATAGTATATGTATATTGAGGCCAGTCGTGAGGAGAATAACCGAGCGACTATAAATATTTTCATTTCCTCGGTCTGGTAACGGGGCGAATGGCGGCGTTAAGTTCTGTCACGCATCACGCAATGCCTTCAGAATTCGCCGGAAAATAGAGAACGGAAGTGTCTTATGTCGAAGTATTTGTATGCTATGTGCGGGATCCATTTAATAAATTAAAATAATGTTTGATCTTCTTATTTATTAACATAAATCAAGACATAAAATTTTATACATTTAAAAAAAAAGATATTCAAATAATCCTATCTTTATGTTTAAGCACAATCACCGCCATACGTTACGGTTTCTAATTCCTTTAATGCTCACAGTAAGAACTATGAGATGTTATCTAAAAGATGGCACATGATACAGAAAGTTGATTTCACTTAGAAGTCTTAATGAAATAATTAAGAACATTGTTTAAACAGTACGTTGAACTAATTTATTTTTTGTTATTATAAAGAAAACATTTAAATGTGTGGACGGACAACTATATTTGAATTAAGGCCGACGTAGCGCAGTGGTACCAGGGTGTGACTGTAACATGACGGTTGTGGGTTCGATCCCCACTCGAGGAAGTGAAATATTTACGTTTTTATTTCCATTTTTTCGCTCTAGTGTCGAGGCAAAGCGCGGCGTTGAGTTCTGCCACTCAACACGCAATGCCTCCAGAATTCGGCAGAAAGTGCGAAAAGGCGTGTTTTAACACTAGGTTCCCTCTGCATGCCTTCATGTGTGCAGGATACAGCGTGAAGCTGATGAATACTTTAAAAAGCTTATAAAAAAATGTTTTAAATTTATTTTCTTTTACTTTTAGTGTCCTTAATAGCATGATATGGAGTTACCTAAGAAAATCGAATATAAATCCTGCACTAATTTGTTTTTTTTTAAACTTATAAACCTGAAGAGACTGTTGGGTTAAACACGCTAATCTTAGGACTCAATACCAACTACTTAGATTTGGAAATTTCTTTTTACATTGGTCAGTCCATTCTTTTGAGGTAGGCTATATCAGATCAAGTTTATTGATTCACACTCACTCTACTCGATCATGAGGTTAACGTTATTATTGGTCTATTGGCCCTATTGGCTTTTACAGCGACACCGGGTAGTGAAGAGTATATTCTGTCCCTGAAGGAATGCAAGCTCTATGTGGCTGCCTGTGAGGAAAAAGTACCCGAATAGGGACTTGAACCCTGGGCCTTTATCTACTTGCGTACAGATCTTATAGTTACGTAGAATAAGTCATGTGCCCACTTAAATATTTCCATTTTGTCACGAAATCGAATTCGCTATGAAAAGCTGTTAATTTAGATAGCTTAGGTACATATTCCAACAAAACAATGGAAATATACAATTGATTTAGTTTACAAACTCAAAATGTAAACTGTTGTAACTGAAACATGTGAACGTTTTCATTTGTTTAGAGTAGTACGTACCTACCCATTTCGAAATAAATAAATCAGCTTCACGCTGTATCTCGTATACAGCAGGATAGGCAAAGGGAACCTAGCTTTTGATAGCGAATTCCGGAGGAATTGTGTGTTGAGTGACAGAACTCAACGCCGCGCTTTGCCTCGACACCAGAGCGAAGAAATGGTAAAAGAAACGTAAATAAATATTTCACATCCTCGAGTTGGGATCGAACCCACAACCGTCGCGTTACAGTCACATCCTTGTGCCGCTGCGCCACGACGGCCTCAAAAGCTTAAGAATTTTTTTGGTTGAACTCAATTATCTTAGGAATTAATAGCTTCGAATTTAAAGGAATATTTTTGTTGATATATTATGTACATAGACTGAGTACATAGCGAAGTGCCTCACGATGAATTCCGCACATAGCAGGATAGATAAAGGGAACCTGAGAACATAATGTTAAGACTCTATTCCCATTAAGACAATTACGTTCCCCACTTTCCATCGAATTTTCGAGGTATTAGCATTAAATAGGTTGATCAGTGGTACATAAATTAAATCGAATCACAATTCAACACACAATTTTATATCTCACATATATAACTAACATATACACGTTATAAAAGTTATATTAAATCATCGCTTAGATTACTTTGAACAGGCACCCTTATATGTACTTGGACAGCTAAGGTTAGGTGGAAAGGCCCGACAGCATTATTGTTAGTAATTTTTTCCTTCTCCTTGCGTGTTTTTTAATATTTATAATATAAAATATGAACCATCAAATTCGTTGTTAAGTTTTTAGTCTCTATTGACATTTTATAAAAACCAAATACATATAATATAAATTTGTTAGTTTAATCATCAATCAATACCTTTGAGTGGTATTTTAATTTTCATTACAAATTACGCCAAAGCAAAATAAGTGTAACTATGTTTTTCACAGTGTGGTGCATGAATGCAGTGTTAAGCACTACGTTACCCACTTCCTCCCAATTTGAGACATTGCGCATTGAGAGGTCGAATTCAACACTGCGTTTTGTCATCTTAAAAGAGTTAATGATAATCATTTATTCTCTCACTTGTCGAATTCGAACTGACAATAGAGTCTATTAAAGTCTGAAGCTGTATCGCTCCATCAGAACGGCCTCAATAAACATGCTTACATAGAACTTATAGCTTTCTGTTCGGTACTGGTAAGGAATGCATTATTAATATAAATGCACTATTTAAAACTAAATAAAATATGTTTTATTAACTAAAGTTATCATTATCTTTCAGTATCTCTATCTTTTAGTCTAAGTCGTGTAAGAATCCCTTCAGCTGTACCAAAAATTTAATTTTGACAAACTACCCACTTGCACAAACACCGCTATTTAGAAATCACAGACAGACATTTTAATTTTTTTTATATATGTATAGATTATTTTTATAGTACAGAGGAACGTATGATTATAAAATAATCAAGTAATATAATAACATTATGTGAAAGAGAAACGTCATGACGTGAATGTTTTATGGCTGCCACAGTCGTATCAAGGCTGATTATTACGAGTACGACAGTTGCTTGTCACGACATCTGTTGAGCTTTGTAGGAAATTTCTACAATTGCCCGCCCATTAAAACAATTAGATCGCCATACTCTCATCCCACCTCTGCCAATATTTTTCCAGGCCGCTCGACGGCCGTAAGCCGAGGTTCGAATCTCGCAGGGGGCGCCCTTAGAGTCGTCGACTTCCTCACAGGCAGCCACTTAGTGCTTGCATTTCTTCAGGGATAGAGTACCTCCTTCCGAGTGGGAAGGTACTACAAGGTGTAGCTGTAAAAGCCAATAAGGCTAACATAACCTCATGATCCAAAAAAAACGTATAATAATAGAATCTAATATCACTACAATGCAAACAAGTATGAATATTTTGTGATGCAAGGGTAGTTTGAGAAATTAATAGTAAAAATGATAGCTATCTTGAAAAAGAAATTTAAATACGTCAGAACGTTAGAAATAACCTAGTAAACGTACTATTCACTGCATTCTATTCGTTTTACCGATTGTAAGAACGTGTTAGGTCATGGTTCAAATGCTACAGAATTACCGTAACATTATGGAAATATCCATTTTCTAGGTAGGTAGGTTACAGAAATTGTTTTTAGTTACATATTTTGAATATTTTCAAACCATTTTAGAACAATCTCTTTGTTTATAGATTAACCTCAGTTTTAGAACTAACAATACAACTGTTGAGGCCGTCGTGGCGCAGCGGCACAAGGGTGTGACTGTAACGCGACGGTTGTGGGTTCGATCCACGCTCAAGGAAGTGAAATATTTATTTACGTTTATATTTCCATTTGTTCGCTCTGGTGTCGAGGCAAAGCGCGGCGTTGAGTTCTGCCACTCAACACGCAATGCCTCCAAAATTCGGCCCAAAATGGGGAACGGAGTGTCTTAACACTAACTTCACTCTACCTACCCTGTTTGTGCGGGATACAGCGTGAAGCTGATTTTTTTATTAATACTGTTAAAGCAGAATATTATTAATAATGTCCAAAAAACTTACAGATCATATAATTTTTTTAACCTATTACTGTTTTTTGCTGTAATTATTAGATACTAAAGAGTGAAACATACTATATTACTTCATAGTTATCAGCAATAAAAATCAAACCTACTGCATCATAAAGAAAAAATAAATTAAGCAATTTGTTATGCCTCATTACCTATATTACAAAGGCCATAGAA
>DWGR01004698.1:0-10932 GCA_018247715.1 Heliconius burneyi
AGGTTCCGCAGTCACCACGTAAAACCTCGAAAGGAGTACCAGGAGTAGCCAACAGAGTACCACCATATTAAAATCTATAAAAGAAATACTAATATATACTGCCTATCCTTTCCTATTTAAAAAGAAACATATTTTTTAAATAAACAAATTTAAACTGTATTGTTTCATTTACACGTACGGTTTGAAAGCATTTTTTTTCTTTGAAAGTATAAGCTATGTGTTTACCTTGAAATATTTCTTCACTATGCTAAGAAGTCCATTCTTTATATGAGGTTGTTTTTGCAAAAGTTAAATGGTGAAATATTTACATTTCACCATCCGCGCCGTAGTTCGGTAGTCTTTGATTGTAAACGCGATGGTCGTAGGTTCGATTATCACTTGAGATAATTTAAATGTCTAATTTTTAGGTTTTCTGTTATTAAATAATTAAGAAATATGATGCAGAGGTGATAGATAAAAGGGGAAACCTTGGTTGAAATTCGAGAATACAGTATCGAGCATATTGACCTCCTGATGGAGTATATATAAAAGATTAAAGAGGGCATTGATAGAGGTGAAAGAGGTACGCACTGACGCTAAAGTACGTTGAAGATAACTAATAATAATTATCTATAATTTATTTATTTAATTTTTCAGGAGGTCAATATGTTCCATAATTAGAAAAATACTTAAATAAATAATTTTCATCTTCCCGCTCTGGTAGACAGAGATATTCCATGACAGAGAATAATATGTTTTCTGTTTACGGGGAAAAAGCGTGATATAAAAATAAAGTAATAAAATACTATTAGTTGGTTTTATTAGTTTAATTTGATCATTAATAAGGATTTAGGAAGTTGTTGTTTCAATAATGTTTATATTTTTCATCCTTAATATTTATTTTAGACAAAAACAAGAAAATTAAAATATTTAATAAATTACTGAAATTCAAAATTTATATTTAATAAATTTATTATTCTGAAAAAAAAAAACAAATAATGATTAAAATATTTTATTATTTAATATACAGTTATATATTAACGATAATGTTTCCACTTCTTCGCTCTGGCGCGACGATGAATTCTGTCACTCAACACGCTATGCCCCTAGAAGTTGGCAGAAAGTGGGGAACGGAAGGTCTTAGCACTAGGTTCCCTCTGCCTATCCCGCTGTGTGCGGGTTACAGCGTGAAGCTAATATAAAACAACCAAATTAAGTACATTTTATTAAGCATAAAGTAACAACCTCCTAAGTATAAAAAATAAGAATAATTCTTATATAACATAGTGGAAATTATTAAGTTTTTGTGATGCAGCAGCACAGAATCTGACTGCAAATGAAATGGTCGTAGGTTCGATTTCCATTCATAAAGTAGAACATTTTTTTTATCATTACAGTTATTAAGCAGAATTTGATATAATATAATCGTTAAGATGTCAAAAATTTTTTATTACAATGAGATAAAACTTAAAAATATATATTCTTTTATATAAATAGTACATAAATGATACCATTTGATAGGTAACAAAAAAAATGCCATTGCTTCTCGATGGCACAGTAGACATGATCATGTCTTATATCATAAATAAAAAGAACAATGTAACAATGATTTAATTCAAATGGTTTCATATATATCTTGGATCTCTTATATACACTATATACAAACATCTAGGGACACACTATATATAAACACACAACACACAGACACAAATTACAACATACAACAAAGATGAACGAGTTCGTCGATGACGCGATGCAAACTAAGTGATGAGTCATGGTAACGATTTTCGTATCGCACATTCCTTTTCCCAAACCCCAGGGATAAGACATATTCATGTCAAAACTAAAACTAACTTATTTATCTGCAGCTTAGATAGATAAAAATTCTAATAACGACTAAATTAATATAATACCAATTGAACCCACCTTCAATATGTATACAGTCACATGTTTGTGCCACTGCGCCATAAAGGCTTTCATGAAAAAATATAATAACTAAATTATTACAATATCATTATCCTCTATTTTCCCATATTCATAGTTATCTCTTCTAGAATATTCTTTATATCCTTTTTGATATCTTAATGCTAAAGAATCTTCCGGATCAGTTCTATTGAAAATAGAGTTGCCATTTAAATTTAGTTTTATTATACCAAAGTATAAACAATCATCATTTCTAATTTCTTTGTTTCGCCTTTCTTTTATTATTAAAGAGTTTTGAACTGGTAACATTAGTAGCATATCTTGAAGTTTGTTGTTTAATTTAACTTTAGACTGTATCATTGCATTTAAATTAGAATTATTTTGTAAAGGAAGATGACATTCTATACAGCGAACATTATTTTCATGATCTGTGTTAAGAGGAACTGGAAATAGTCTTTCATTTAAATAATATCTGTACATACATTTGTGATTATTTAAACTGGTAACACTGCCCTTGCTACTTATCCTGGATTTAGCAGAGTGGCATTCAAAATAATTGGTTTCTCTAAATTCTTTAATATTCTTTATATTGTCATCTTTATCAGGATCCATGAAAGTAACTTCTTCCTCTGAATTAGGATATATTTTGAAGATACTAGGTTCTGAGCTGGATACTTTCTCTGGTTGTTCTACAATCGTTTTCAATGATACTTTTCTAAAATCGGTAGTGTTAAGGGAATCACATGATTGATAATTTTCATTTCTATAATATTGCTGTAAATCACATTTTATGTTGGGATATTTTTTTGTTTTTGGTCTATCTTTATTTAATTTGAATTGACACGAGTTTTTAGACATTTTCAAGTCACTATTTTTATTTATTTTCCAGTCACCGCAAATTTTACAAAGTTCATCAACTTCTAGCTTTTTGTAGACGTGATAATCAGATTGGGTAGTTTTCTTAGCGCTGTAACTATTTTCTTTATGTAAAACGCCAGTGGAACAACTCTTTTCTTTAGAACACACAGTCTTAGAAACCAACGTCTTCACTATTCTAGGATTTTTAGAATTATTTGCGTTTTTTAAATGTCTTTTATACCGTACATTTGAAGATTTTACGCCTGAAGTGTTATTTTTCGACATTTTGTTTTATAATTGATTTATATTCAAAAATATAAGCAAATAAATCTAAGCGAGAATGTTTTTCTTTAAATGTCAAAGTAAACACCAATCATATGTTACTATGGCAACAGCTTACTAGATATTTTCTAACTGTTCAATAGGTACTAAAAAAAATAAAAAAATAATATAAAGTCTTACTTTATGTATTCTAAATAAATTTTATAAAGAATAAGCATTTAAAATGATTAATTACAGTTTTATTTATCGTGCAATATTAAATATTATAAAAAATAATGCGACAGTGACATCTAGCGACAAGTAGTAAATAAACAAAGGTAGAAATAAAATTATCATACAGTTTTATATTTGTCATATAGATGGCAGGCTTGCAAAATTCGAAGAATCAAAAAGGAATAAATTAATTTTATGAATAAAATATGTGCACCGTACAAGAGCGGTGTTTACTTCCGAATCTCAATAGATACATAATTTCTTAAATTCGTTTTAACTGTTAACAAATATTACTTAATAAGCATAAAAAATATGTCAATATTTTGGGTTCTTTTACGTGGAAAAACATCCTAAATAATCGATTTTCCCATTTATCTTCATGAGGCCTCGTCGCACTGGGTACAAGGTTGTGCTTGTATTGAGACGGTTGTGGGTTCGATCTCCATTCAGAGGAATGAGTTATTAAATCATTTATTATATTTCCATTTCTTCGTTCTAGCACCAATGCAAGAGTCTGGCATTGAGTTCCGCCACTTAACACGTAATGCCTCGAAAAATTACCTAACCTGGCATATAAGGGACACAGCGTGAAGCTGATAAAAAAATCTTCCATGTGCAGACAGCAATCAGTTACAATCTTATTATATGTATAAATATAAAACTCGTCCGTTACTGAGACAGGCAGCCCCACTAGTATTGCCTATATAACTAAATAAGTTTCGAAAAATCTAATCAGTCTTGATACTAGAGTATATTCCCTCGAGTGGGAATCGAACTCACAACCGTCGCGTTACAGTCACATACTTGTGCCGCTGCGCCACGACGGCCTCAATAAATAAAGTTTTGTATGAGTGATATTTATAAACATATAATTTGCGACAGCAATTAGCACTTCTAAGTAGTAATAGTTGCAATATTATGGTAAAACGTCGTTATTAACTTATTTTATCGATATATAGAAAAAAAAAATATATTTTTTAACAAATTTATAAAAATTATAATAAAAATCTAAATTATAATAAAAATAAATAAATCAGCTTCACGTTGTCCCCAGTCACAGCAGAGTAGATAGAGGGAACCTAGTATTAAATAACTTCGTTCCTCACTTTCTGCCGAATTCTGAAGACATGGCGTGTTAGGTAGCGGAACTCAACGCCGCGGTTTGCCTCGACACCAGAGCGACGAAATAAAAATATAAATTAAAATAAATATTTCGGTAACAGTCGCAGTCGCGTTTACAGTCGCACTTTGTGCCTTTGGGCAGTGGGACCGTAAATAGTAAATACTATACAAAAATGAAGAGGGAAAGAAATATTAACGATGGTTGTGAGTTCGATCCCCACTCAATCTCCTTCATGTACTATCCATACGACGTGACATTGTTGAAATGTTTAGCGCTCAACTGGCACGCTGTGGATGTAATGCTCAAAGAAAAATAAAATTTTCCCGCTCTGGTAAACAAAGCGCAGCGTTCAGTTCCGTTACTCTACTAGCAATGTCTCAAAAACCAAGCAGTGAACGGAGTGTTTTTACACTAGGTTCCGTTGCGTTTCACGGGAAACAATTCAAAAGGAAGTTTAAAGTAAAAAATAAAATAAATTTTAGAATACAAAGTAAAGGAATATCGTTATCTCGACCTTTAAGTAAATTACAGAACGTGTTCTTTTAAATAAATAACACTGTAAATATTGTCAAAATAATATAGAGATGACATTTTTTAACACTTATTTAGATAACATCGTCTTTTTTAGAATCGGGTGAATTATCTAATTCACATCCATCTGGATGTGTGTGTGTAGGTTCGATTTCTATTCTACTTATAAGAACTGAAATACACGCCCCCCCCCCCCCACCCCCCATATAGTCAATATACAAACATGGGGAATTTTATTTTAATTAAAACGAAAGAATGTGGGGATTCATTAATTATTCTATAATACTAGTAATTTGATTTAAGCGTAATATAATTATGTAGATAACAGTAGTAGGGTCTCTGTTTTGCATGACGACTAGAAGGTCAATGTCTGATTGCTATGTTAGTAGATTCATTCCCACTCGATAGAATAATATATCTATTTCTTTTATTTTCAGCCTTGTTTTACGCCATTAAAGACGCAATATCTTGAAGTTCTCTGTGCCCTGTCTTAGGCGGATGAGAAGTTAAATAACCGGCAAGTGCAAGTCGCATTCACACATAGAGGGTTCCGTACCAATTTTAAGTTTGTATTTCTAGTATTACATATGAGGCTAGTTGTACCGCAAGGGGCACAAAGTGTGACAGTAAAGCGACTGGACGTGGGTTCGATCGCCATTCTAGGAAATGAAATATTTATTTAAAATTTATATTTCGCTCTGGTGTCCAGGCAAATGGTGGCATTAAGTTCCGTCACTCAATACGCAATGCCTCTAGAATTCGGCGAAAAGTGGGAAAAGGAGTGTCTTAACACAAGTTTCCTTCTGCTTTGTGCGGGATACAGCGTGAAGCTGATATTTTTTTTATTACTGATAAAACATATTACAAGGTACGTTATTACAAACTTAAAAAATTATATAACATATTTATAGTAAATATAATAATTTAAATATAATTGTAGGTAATTTTATACATTGTCGTGGCGCAGGCCGCAGGGGCAATGTCGTGTGACTAAATGCAATGGAAATTAAAATATTTAATATCTTCATTTACTCGCTCTGGTAACGAGACAAGCCGCGGCGTTGAGTTTTGCCACTCAACACGAAATGCCTCGAGAATTCGTCGGAAAATGGGGAGCGGCTTAATGATAACACAGGTTGACCCTGCCTACCCTGCTATATGCGGGATATAGCGTGAATCTGAAAAAAAATTTTGTCTCGCTTTCACAAGACCATTGATTGACCAATGTCTAATTAGTAAACAGAGAAGTGTTTGAAGTGTCCGAAGTGTCTCAACACCAAGCCCTCTACACTTTGCCATACACACTAGACATCTTGTAACTAATTTAAAAATAATTTAACGATAAAAACAAATAAATAAGACATTTACAAGCAAGTTGTCTATGAATGAGCAGTGATGCTTTAATTGATCGTCCGGTCACGGGCCGCTGGCGAGGACGTGGCCTACTAAAGTAACCACGCTTCAGTTCAAAATTAAGGACATCATGACCTTTTTGTATCAGAATATATTGTTCTTGTACGTTGTCTTGGTTAACCTTTTGTAAGTTGTTAATTTTTTGTAGATTCACGATTTACCCCGTTTATATATTATTAATAGAACCTATAGGATAGATAGGGAATCAATCTATTATTATTACATTTACCGCTGAATCTTTTCTTTTCACTCTCCGTTGCTAAGTAAAAAAATCAACATTTCGCTTTGATAAATCGTGTCTTGTGTATATTTTTACCAGACAGAAAGTAATATTAAGATACGCTACTCCACTTAATGAAAAATATTGAATTATTACTTTTTATATTTAAGTACCTAATTAGCTACCTACCTATATGTATATATATATATATACCTATTCATATAGAATAGAATAAAATGAATAAGTCTATAGGTATAGAAATACCTATAGAATCACCTCACGTTATCACGACTCGTCTTCTTTAGATCGTTACTAGCGCTCAGATGTGCGCACGCGCAACTCGTCTGTTCAAACTTTGGAGGTTCAAACGTAGGTGTAATACATTCAAAAGGTTATTCAAATGGCGCCTTTAAGTTGTGTTTCTTTTGTGTTTTTTGTTCTGGTAAGTTTTGTAATGTCGTTATTGTTTTCTTTTGAATGTGTGAATTTGTCTTTCAGATTTCTTTATTTTATTTAGATAATTTTAGTATTGAAGTTATAAAAAAAATATTTTAAACTAGTATTTAAATATTTTAAATTAGTATTTAAATATTTTAAATTCCAGTTAGAATAATTAATTAAATTTTTTTTAGTTTCGCAATGTAGCATTGAGTTGTGTATTATATGCTTTAAATCATTCCGCAATACATTCCGCAATTTATTGCGGAACTCATCGCCGCGCTTTATCTTTATATCAGAGTAAGAAAAAGATAATAATTAATTGTAAGAAAAAGATAATAAGAAACAAATTTTTCATTTCCGCGCTCTACAGTGTATGCTATGTGGCGTTGAGTTACGCCACTCAACCCACAATTTTTCGCAATCTAGTAACAACGGAGATCACAGTGTCATGATAGTTAATTCTTTCTGCCCATCCTGCTTCACGCTTTATCCCGCATAGCAAATTCTTGATGTCGTTTTGTATTGGCGATACAAAGGTCAATATTTTTGTTTAACAATGCGTTTCAACGAAAAATTTTTTTTATTTTAATTCATTATTTCTTTTTATTTAAATTAATATGTAGATATATTTTTTATGACGCTGTGTATTTTCCTTATTTTAGTGTATATTTAAATTCATCTGTTTTAAATATATCCAAAAATATGTATTCAAAATAAATCCTTTCAATATAATATGTTATATCTTTATTGGATAATGACAACATCTTACTACACTTTTTTATTAATCAGAAGTGACATTAAGAGGTGTACACAATAATTATAAAAAAATTATCTGATTTTAATTGTGACGGTTACATGTTCGATTTCGGATAATTTTTTGTGGGGAACGGAGTTTTTTGTGGGAAGTTATTATTTATAATGCAACGGAGATATGTAACTAACGTATATTCCTAAATATTGGTAGGGCCGGTAGTGAGTTCGATCCTACTCAGGGGAATTAGTTATTATATAATAATATACAGAGAAAGTGGAGAACAGTGTCTTACACTAGGTTCCGTCTGCCTACCCTGCTGTGTGCTTGAAGTTGATTTGATTTTTTATTTTTTTTTCTCGCCGCGCTTTGCTTAGTACCAAGGGGAAACGCGCCTTTGAGTTTCACTACACAAAACGCAATATCTCAAAACTTTTACGCAAAGAGGGGAACGGATTGACTTAACACTAGGTTCCCTCTGACCCTGCTGTATGCAGGATATATACAATATGAAGATGATTTAATTTTTTTTTACAATTGAATTTATTATAAGATATGATCGAAGTTAGTGAATGACCTGTTTCACAGCTATCTTTATTATTTTTCTAATTAAATAAATCTTTAATTAACTGTAGTGTATATAGGTAAATATTTTGATGAAATATGTTGGAAGATCATCATTAAGATTAACATATAAAATAAAATAAAACTGTTTTATTATAGAAGTTACTAGTTACCCACTCGCGACTTCGCCCACTTGATCTATTTTAATATTTATTATTTATTTAGTAATCTGAATTACTATAAAATATTTTTTGGTTGTTTTACATTGAAAATAATAGTTTTTCACATATATCTTCCATTAAAGAGTGTGACCAGATACAATTTTATTATATGTATAGATATCTATTGTCACAAGTCCCTAATGTTTTCATATTCCCACTCTAGTGACAAAGCGCAGTGTTGAGATCCGCCACTCAATAAGCAATGTTTCTCTTTTCGAGACGTGTTGGGTTGACGTTAACGATACGCTTGTTTGTGTGCATCAGAACCAGGAAATAAAAAATATGTCATATCCCCGAGTGGGAATCGAACCTACACCCGTCGCGTTAAGGTCACATGCTTGTGTAAAATAATAGAATATAAAATACTAATATTACAAAACTATTTATTATATCAATAATATTCATTCAAGGTAACTAATGGCACTAAAGATTGCCAAACTCTCATTTTCATTTGACTTTTTGATATTTTAAATCATACTTATCTATAGCGTATCATAGTTATATAGCGTACGTTTATACTTGTGAAATAAATATATTGAAAAATGTTATATAGATGGAGGCCCTCGTGGCGCAGGAGCACAAACGTGCGATTGTAAGCACGACGTTTGTGGGTTCGATCTCGGGGGAATTTATATTATTTTCATTTCCTCGATTAATAAATAAAAAATTGTATCAAAATAAAGTGGTTTGTTCGACATAATTACTTCAAAATAACTGGTTTATTACATTAGCTAAAACTTTAATTTTCAGTGTATAAATGTTGTTTTTAAAATGATAATGTTTTTAGAACACGTAACTAATCTAGTTTTATAAATAAATTATTGTGTTGTTCAAACGGGTGAAGACGCGGGCGGGGCGCTAGTATAAAATATATCTTTAAGAAGACTTGAAATGTTTTATTTAAATACAAAAACACAGCCTTGTGCTAAACGGAAAGCTAACTCGAATAAAGTTATGTTTCCCTTTACAATTTACATACGGAAGTATTTTTTTACACAGACAAGTATTATATATCTAATATGATGTGCAAGTTCAAATTTTTATTTAAAAAAACGTTAAAGAGGCCATCGTGACGCACGGGAATAAATTTGTGACTATAAACATGTCGTGGGTTCGATCCCCACTCGAGGAAATAAAATATTTATAGGGAATGGAAAAACAAGGAAATAGAACAGCATGCTAAAAGAATATTGTTAAAACCAAAGATATTCTTACTACATCTTAATTACTTCACAGTAGTGTCTCTAAGTACATAAATATAGATTTATTATAATTAGACATATAATTATACAAAGTATACCTCAAGAACACGCCTATTACTAAGGCTTTATGGAAATTTCATTAAAAAACGGTATTGCAATGACAAATGGTTGACTTATTATACATTGTTTTCCGGTTTATATCATATCCATACCGTAAAAAAATCCGAGGCGTGTAAACCGTTATCAATTATAACTGTTCAATGTCCATTCGAGCCCGGGTAGCTCAGTCGCTAGAGCATTGGACTCTTAATCTAAGGGTCTAGCGTTCATGTTCCTGTTCGGACGGCCTTCATTTTTCCAGTCCGCTCGACGGCCGCAAGCCGTGGTTCGGGTCCCGCAGGGTGCGCCTTTACAGTCGTCGATTTCCTCACAGGCAGCCACTTAGTGCTTGCATTTCTTCAGGGACAGAGTACCCTCTTCTCTACCCAACCGGTGTCGCTATAAAAGCCAATAAGTCTAACAACATTAGCCTCATGTCCATTTGGGAAAGTTTCTTATTTTTCGATTGGTAAAAAAAACGTTTTTTTTATGGTAAAAGGACAAGGCAAACGAGCGTTCGGGTCACCTGAAGGTAAGTGATCACCGCCGCCCACGACCCCGTGCAACACCAGAGGAGATACAGGTGCGTTGCCGGCCTTTAAGGTGGGGGTAGACGCGCTTTTTGAAGGTGCCCATATCATATCGAGCTGGAAACACTGCTGCGGGTAGGCCATTCCTCAGTTCCGTGGCGCGTGGAAGGAAATTTCTACGAAACCGCACAGTAGTAGAGTAGCACGTATCCAGGTGGTGTGGATGATATTTAAGTTTGTGACATACTGTGCGGCTGGAAAATTCGGCGGCAGGTAACAGTTCCTCAGAACACTCCCCATGATAAATGCGATAGAAAACGCACAGCGAGGAGACGTCTCTACGCAATGCCAAAGTATCAAGCCCATCACAGCCCATTGGATCCCTAATGATTCGAACGGCTCTACGTTGTATGCGATCAAATGGGTCAAGCTAATACTGGGGTGCACCAGCCCATAGATGAGAACAGTACTCCATATGAGGCCGAACCTGGGCCCTATATAGGGCCAAACGGTGTTTTGGCGTAAAGTACCGTCTCGCTCTGTTGATGACCCCCAGTTTCTTCGAGGCCAACTTGGCCTTGC